>CAJNJA010053520.1:0-17154 GCA_905231915.1 Symbiodinium necroappetens | reverse complement strand
AAACAAAGCACCTCCAACCAACCTAAATAAAGCACGCCCCACCGACGGTGTCGGTGGGTGGTGTTTTGTTCATGTTGGTGGGAGGTGTTTTGTTTATTTTGTGCTTTGTTTAGCTCAACCAATCCACAAACCTGTTGGGTGGGCGTGTACTTTGAGCCCCTGTCGAGCTTCCAGCACGAGTACGCGCCTCGACTTCCTGCAGACGCGCTGCTGCCGCTTTAGCCACTGGAAGTAGAAGCCTCTGCAACTTGCGCAGAGAGACTGTCTGCTCTCAAGACTGACCGCTCAATACATCAGCGGAATGCCGTCGACAGCTGCCTCAGGGACCTGCTCTGTTACAGGGCTCCGCGCCTGCGCCACCAGTGTGTGCGTGCCACCACGTTGTGTTGCAAGGAGCTTAAGATGCCCACAGAAATCGAGCTGGGAATCGTGCATCTGCTCGTCTACTCTACTTTCTGCAAGGTGGGCAAGAGTTCCCTGGACTGTACTGATGGACCTGATCAGCCGCATGCAGTGGCTCGTCTGCATCGCTACAAAAAGAGCCTCCCGCAGGATCCCTCCAGTACGTTCCCGTGCTCTACGTCTGTCCTTCCGGAGCGCATGCCTTGCACCTGGAGACCTATGTGCATGGCGTCATGTCGGTTTACCATCCAGAGAGCAAAGTCGCCGCACCGAGCACTGAGAATGCCGCCGATGGCAAGGAGTGCTACACGAGGGATTCTGCTCAGCGCCTGCTAGAAGTGCTGCATCGGGCCAGCAGAAAGACAGTGGCTCAGCTTTCCGCAGGCAAGAATGCTCTGAAGACGATCAAAAAACGGGGAAATCTTGAGAACATCCCCACGAAAGAAGACTTCATCAGCAGTCTCGATCTCTGAGAGACTTTTTGGACTGCTTCTAGAGCCTGCATGTTGCCAGATCTCCGGATCAGGCCATTTCCATCTCTCGAGCAACCCGTTCCATGCGTCTGCACTGTACAGCCGTTGCGAGCAGTTTGGATACGAAAAGGACATTGCACTGAGTGCACTCTGCAGCTTCTTTTCCGGGTACGGGTTCCTGGTACGACCTGTGTTGCAAGAGATGGAAGAGAGGAGGAGTGTCTTTCCAACCAACTCCTTGGTGACCTGGACCTCCAACCAAAACATTTGACGGCGGCCCATGCAAAGAATATCTTTGCGCCTTGTTGTTGCCGCGACAAGGACGTCGTGTCGGCCACAGCTGCTACGAATGCTTTTGCCCGGGGTTGGCGCTGGGAAAGGGCATCCTGGTCGGACGGTTGGAAACGCATGTGAGCATGGTTTGTTCCATGTAGGGTGTGCTGCACGGGTCTTTTCCCGGTGTTTCGATATCAGGCTGTTGCCTGCTTTGGCCAGCTTCCTCTGCAGGGGATCAGGCGTGCATCACACGAGTCACAAGAGAGCAGACATGCCTTTGTACTTTTGTGCGTGCGCCGAAAGCCCCTTCGTCCTTGCAGGACTGATCGCGGGCTGGTCAACTCCTGCCTGAATGCGCTGGACTGGGGCCAGCAATGGCTGGCTTCAATGCAGACGGCGCAGCAGTGGCCACTTGGCCACGGCGCAGATGACACAGATTGCGTTGCGACTGTAGATGAGGCAGATTTCCGTTCTTGTTGACACACAGTGCACGGTCATTGTAGTGTAGCCGACGCGCTGCCTCAAGTGCCGAACTCATGAGGTTGGGAAGGATGGATGTGGTAAGCATTGGGTCCTTGATGAGTGCAGGCTGGCATGCTTGCAAGCTACAGGGCGTGACATGTGTTGGTTGGACTATGCAGGTAACAAGTGCCAACGCTGGCAAATCTCGACCAACCTGTACCATTCTACCAAGCTGGGGCCCTAGGGTAGGAGGGCCTTTGAGTGCTAGCGGCTAGCGGCACAGCTAAGTCCCATGGCTTTGTGCAAAGCCTGTTGGGAGGTCTATGGAAGTTGTGGCTGATACTGTGGTCCTAGATGCCGTGCCTTGGGTTCACAGACGCACACGGCCGAGACATCCGACCGGGCGTTGCAGCCAAGTTCCGTCATGTCAGGCCATCAGCGCCCAGGCCGTGAATCGGCGGTGGAGAGGAGCCACAGCCTTGCTTTCGCAAGCAAGATCGGCAGGACCCTAGCACCCCGTCGCACTTTGAAGCATGCTTCAGGCCAACAACATAACTCGGAAGAGAAGGCTTGCACTCGGATGCTGCGCAGTGAGATAGGCCAGCTGCGCTTGCTACGTGTTGTTGCGGACGGAACGAACCAATCGAGCGGCTCAACTTCTTAAAGTCTTGGGCCAGCTTTCGTTAAAACATGTCGTCGATGTGACAGAATCATTATCTCGCCTCAGCTGCAGCTCTCGCAGCGTGGGTTGACGAAAGACTGCTGCAAAAGTTGTGTGCGAGACTGAAGCAAACCCAGTTCACAGCCGGGAACTCGCCCGAATTCTGCCCTTCTGGACTTGTACAGGTGCCTGTTGGACACGTTGATCTCCACACCTCTCAGTGTTCGGGTTTCCTGTTGTCGCGATCTCAAGTTTCAGAGCGCCACGTGTTACGCTGAGTGGATGTTGGTATTCAGCGCTGGCATTGAAGAATGCGGCCATCTTCTTATCTTTGCTACTTTCGTTGATGTTTGCGAATCGCCTGGCTATGGTCAGAGAACTGCGAGCTTCTCGCAGGATTGGAGGCGATGCTCGCCACAGGAAATGCGCTCTTAGCCTCTTGTAGCAAGGCAGAGCCATGCAGAATTTTTAGTTGGAAAGTCCCAGGGTTTAGTCGCGGAGGCGAGTTGGCCGCTGGTGCTTCAGCTTCTGTGTCTGCAGAAGGAGATGACCCTGGATGCCACGCGCTGAGGAAGGACAGATGCAATGGGGAGTCAGCCCTGAGCCAAGTGCTCACCTAGGTCATCGCTTACAACTCTGCCCTCGGCAGCATGGTACGTTGGAAGCAAGGCCTAGTGCTGCTGCGAGACATGGCCGCCTCGCGAAGCTTGGCGACTTGGCCAAGCAAGTGCAGACATGCAGGAAATCCAACCTTCAGGTTAAATCATCGGCTTGTTCCCTCGCTGGTGGTCAGCACCCTCTGCAAAGCCTCTCTTCCTTGAGGACACTTCCAGCTATGGCCTTCTTGTTGACCTTTGCATTCGTGGTGGCCAAGTGGCGGCGCTGAGGCTTCTTCAGGCACTCTCACGGAACTGCCTGAACCTGCTGTCCAGACAGAAACGACAAATGGCCTAATCAAGCTCCAAGCTACAAGCGCGTGCAGAGAATGACGCCCGCGCACATGGACTCGGCTTACACCGCCTGTGGTAATTTGCGACCACGCGGCAATGTTTCACCAAACTGCATGATTCTGCAACCATTTGTGTCTGATGACGGCGGGCCTTGACTTGCCTGGAAAGAGAGCGCTGTGCCATCTTTGCCGCTGCGCACTCTGTGGCCAACATGCTAGGTTCGGAGGTGAGGAACCTATTCCAACAGTACAGCCAGCACCTAAGAGATTCCGGTCCACTTGTCTTCTACGGCGTCTTCACAAATCCCCGTCCGAGCCAAGGGTTCACCTGAACATGGACGAAGTTCTTTTCAAATCGGCAGATGACAGAAAAGCCGAGGGGGAGCATGCGTTGGAGAAAGAGGCCAGAGATGTTGAGAGGGCGTTCTGTGGGTTTCGTGCGTGTCGGCCTGCAGGACTGGCAGGGTGCGATCCGACACTTCACTGTCGGAGTCTTGGGAAGTCTCAGAGCATCGGTGAGATTGACGTGTGCTCTGCAAGGATGGCATCGACACCATGAAGAGAGCCAATGATTGCCTCAGTGACGGATTCAAGAGTCGTGCGGTGCTCAGTAGATGGCACCGGATCCGTCGGCAATGTCGAGGCACCTGGACCTAGATCTGGTTTCAGGTGCTTCGCTTCTCCTCTGTCGAAGAGGCAGCGCGCATATGAGGATGCAGGAGCCCTCGAGTTTCACTCATTTTACAGAAGTGCTCTGCGCAATCCGCCACGTCCACCTCAGGAGCCCAAAGCTGCACTTCGCGATGCGGTAGCTGCCATGGACCTGGAGCGGCAAGAAGCGGAGGCACACTTTGTGCTCAGCTCTGAGTATTTCTGAGTTTCGCAGTGCCGCCTCCGAGACAGAACCATCAATCGACAGAGGGTAAAGGCAACATAACAGAACGCAATGTGTGTTCAAGTCGTGACATGCCAGCATCTGCTCACACGACCTGTCAGCTGAACACAAGAAGCCAGCCCACGGCGACAACCCATGGTTCCCCATGTGGCGTCAAGTGCCAAGAGCCAGACATAGCCTCGCCGTGCTGGGCTGCTTGACGCATTCGGGCATCTTTTGCTATCTTAGCCCGAAAATGCGAAAGCTTGCCTGGGGCCGAGGCTTCTGGGTGTTGATTGCGCGACATAGCACCTTGCTTGCAGTGAGGCCTCAGCCGTCACAAGAACCTCAACCTCCCATAGGAATAGGAAGACCTCATACACAACAAGCGGACGACCAAAACAAGATACCCACTGTATTGACATCAGAGGAAGCGCACAAACAGCAGTCCTCCGGGTGCCCTTCAGAAGCGAAACTGCCAGGATTGTCATCCTTGCGAACTTCTACTCTAGTGACTTAGTGGCCTGGTCTGCGTGATGGCATGGCAAGGATATGCGCCAGTGCAGTTCACAGGGCTTGGCCGAGAGAGATGTCGACTTGAAGCAACACGGCTGAGCGCAGGGCCATCCATCGAAAAATCCAACCAGCGGCCCGGATGAAAAGAGAGCCTTGCGATTGCCTTCGGCGTCGACAAAAAAGAAGTGGATTCTTTGAGGCAGCTCCAGGAGCTCGGAGTGAACCTCAAAGACCTGGAAGAGAGCTTCTCCCGTTCAGCTGGCCCTGGTGGGCAGAACGTCAATAAGGCCTGAAGTAAAGCCATCATGTGCCATGAGTGTCTCTTCTGGGCCTGGCAGGTTGAAACGGCTGTCCGCTTGCGGCACGCACCAACAGGGCTTGAGGTTGGAAGTGGCAGGGAAGTGCAGTTCTTGACGGCGCTGTTGCGATCCCTTATCGAATTGAAATGCCGCTAGGTGAAGGCACAGACGCATCGAACCCAGCTCGAAAATCGCGTTTCAGCTCGCCGACGCCTGGCAGAGTTGCACCCGGGCAGCAGCAGCAGCCGTGTCAGCCAGCTGCGACCTTTTGTTTCCCGCCATGCCGAAAGGTATAAGAAAACAGTGTTGGGAGTGGAGACGAAGGCAGACGGAAATTTGCGAGCGTGCTTTGAAGAATCGCAAGCAGCCCAAATGTAGTGAAGAGCTGCAGGCTGACCGCAAGGCCCAAAAAGTCCGCAGCAACAAGGCGCGAAGAGCACGACGCCGGCGAAAGAAGGCAGAGGCGACACTGCTTGCGTTTGCCCGAGTCGGAGCGCCGTCTCGATGGTTTGCTGTGCACAGGCTGCGCTTGCGCAGGGAGACGCAGACGCAGATTGCGCTGAGGGCAACGAAGGCAACGAGAGCCCGACGTGCAGGGCTCAGTGCCTCGCCAGGGGCGGCCTCCCTCTCAGTGCCGTCGTGCAACAGGTGAACCGACATCTCCACAGTCCACCGTTCTGACCATCTTTCGTGTGGCAAACTGCCGTCGGCAACATCCTGCTCTTTGCAACAGCGTCCCGGATCGTGAAGTCTTATCGCTCAGCTGCACAACACTCCAAGCAGTACCGGCAGCGGCAGCAGCAGCTGCGGTGGCAGCAGCAGATGGTACTGAGTTCGTCTGTGACGAACCGGAAGCTGCAAGAGAACCCAGGAGATGTAGAGTGCGGCACCGCGGAGAAACCAAGGGTATGCGCAAGCATGCCTGGAATCCAGGTAATGTTGAGCAGCCTCTTCACTTCATGCGACGTGCAGGCACTAGCACGGGAAGCGCTTCGAGAGCTAGGCTTCAAGGCAGGAGATTGGGCTCTTCAAGGCTGTTCCATTCTCCCTTCATATTGTGTCGCCTGGTGGAGGACGAAGCTGTCTTGCAGAAGATTCTGGACCGTTACTGTCTTGTTGCAGCAGTGGTCAGTTGCTTCATCTGCTGTCTGCCTGAAACCGCCCTCATTTCCCTAGTTAGATTTGGAAGGGTACAGCTTTTTTCCACATGTTGTCTGCATCTGCCGTCGTCCGCTTTGATACTCTGCTGCCCGCGTCGTGTTCGACAAGCAGAAGAGTTTTGATGCAGACCCGGCCCGGTACAGTGCAATCGTGGCAAGACACTCGGGCTTTCCCTGCATGCTTCTGTTGTCGCAGTCTTCACTTTTTCTCCAGTCGGCTGCACAGTGCCTGCTGCTGTTGCTGCTGCTGCTTGAACAGGAGCCCGTGGGCAGTGGCCGCATATTGGATCCAGCGGTGTTTTGGCAGAAATTTGGGCATGCAGCAGCAGGGCCAAATAGTCTGAAGTTGCTGGCAACAAGGCGCCGCTGGTACTTAGATGTGTCTGAATCTGAGCATCTTCCAAGCCGCTTGCAAGTCGTAAAGAGTGCTTGGTCCTTGCTAAGATTGATCGATGGACGGCGGATGTCCTGAGTCACTTCTCCCAAGTTTCTGTGCCCGGCCCGAAACATGTGTACAGGTTGTCACGGTGGATGCACATGCGAGAGAAATCTTGTTCGAAGAATGCCACAGAGGCAGACTGTGCGGAGGAGATGCCCATGCCAGTGCACATGCCTTCAGACAGGCAGAGCATTGAGCAGCAGAGCAACAGGGTGCTTTCAAACTGAGCCCCACACAAACCTCCTTGGCGGTCTAGAGGTATTTGGATGGCCTCGACGAAGAGACTCGAGCAGCAGTCATCCGAAAGTACGTTCCGCAGGAACAATTTGGAGGTCCCTTCCTGGAAGCTTCTGCAATCAGCGATGTCCATAGTTGTCCAGTGGCTGACGAGGAACAGCCGTCATCTCAACACCGGCTGAATGTGTGGATCTGATGAAGAAGTGGGAGGAGGTCCACATGAACGCTTCGCTTGTTGATGGCCCGTCATGAGCAGCATGGAAGGTATTTACTGGTCCCGAGTTTCAGAACGGCACCCGGGTGATGGCAGTCCAGTCATGCAGATGAAGACGGCAGGTTTCACGAGCCGCTGGCTGCCATGTAGCCTGAGGTGCAGGCGGAAAGCGCTTTGGGACCGGCGGGACTTGTCCTTCCCTGCGCGAATGAGAGAAACAAGGCCGGGCAGAGAAGCTGGAGCTGGACAGATGGTGTAAGTGTAAGCTGCAGGAAGCCAGGCCGTCCCTTGCGTGTAAGACAGGTGCAGTGATATGTGTGATTTGGGAACGGCAAACACTAGCTCTTTACCACTGGCCCGTTGCTGTCAATGGGCCTCAACCTCACGCACGAGGGCAATCAGACTGTTAGTGCCAACGTTTGCCGTGTTCGGACTTGTCTCACATCCCTACATCGTCTTCTAGCCCTCTTGACCCTTTATGTGCTGCAAATGACCAGGACGATGGTGGCGGAGAGCCTCTCGAAGGTGCTCGAGCCAATGGGGTTTGCTCCTGGAAAGCCCGGAGCTTTTGCAGCTACCGAAGTGACTGCTGCCCTGGACGCTGGAGAGATGTATTGGCTGTTGGTAAGGCCTGGCTTGGCCCGCTGCATCAAGCAGATGCAGGTGAGCCCTGTGAGACAGTGAATGGAAAGCGCCTTCTCTGAAATTTGCTGCCGCAGGTATATTGGTCCACCGACAAAGCTTGCGCCGACAAGGTTGGCAGCAGCTAAAGGTCGTGATGCCCTCGGAAGACAACCGCCACATATCGCCAACGTGTGCAGCAAGACCAGAGACGCGAAATGCATGTCTTAACCGGCCTAAAAATGTCAGCCAGAACCTTTCCTGGAGCTACTCGCTGGGATAGAGCACCAAGTGTGGGTAGCACTGTCACCATCGACTTTGTAAGAAGACGTAGGATTGCGTGCTCGCCATGGCCAGCGCGATTGGGGTCAGCAGATGCTCCCGTGGTCCAACCCATGCCTGAAGTCAACGGTGTGCGATTTGCCAGACTCTGGACTGCCTTCCTGCACAGAGTGACTTTTCCACTAGTACTAGACTCGGGGACACCTTGCTGAAGCTGTCCAGGACTCTGGACGGCAATGAGGACGATGATAACGAATTCGTCCGGTTCCCATGGCAGGGCAATGGGGTGCCTCCCTGCACTTCGTCGAAGCTCTCGAGGTATGGAGCCCAGAGATTGAGGAGCTCGAGCTAAAAGGCTCGCACCTCCTTTCTCTTTTCGATGGCTTGGATTCCAGGACCTGCGCTGTCACTGAGGGTCGTGGCCCTTCTTGGGAAGGTTGTGCTTCTGTCCGGGGTATCTCTTGAGGTTTCCAAGTTCCAAGCTGCGACGCAGGACGACGGAGGTCATCGTCAGCGCACCGAATTTTGGGCAGGCAAAGTCCTTGCTGCTGGCAGCCTGCCAGGCTGCAGGTGCATACTTGCCACGGGCAGGGGCCATGAAAGAGTCTGCAAAGAAGTTGCCTGAAAGTCACGGTCGGATCTTGTCAGGTGCCCCAACTTTCTGCCCGGAAGAGGTGGATGCTACAGCGCCACCCCTGCACAGGTCCTTTTCTCATGCAGGGGTCATCAGCTCGTTGGCTGCGACAGGCAGTCCGTGTGGTCGCCGATTCCTTGAAGAGCCACATTGGCAGAGAGGTCTGCGGCCACCGGGCGTCAGTGTCCGAGGAGCTGGGCTGCAGCTTGGCTATCTCGACTGGCCTTGGCCTCATGTTAGGCGGGTGTGCACGTCTAGTCTAGCTCTTCGCACAGCCATGTTGCAGCCGCTTTTGTCGTGAGCTTGGTTTCGCCCCCGAAGCCTAGTTGCAGACTTTTGGATCTTCCGAGCTCCAGAAGCTCTTTACCCCTTCGTCCCAGTCAAGGAGCAACTTGACGTTCTGGAGCCTAGGTTTGATGCTCACATTGCGAGATTGTCGCCGCCCGTTTGATGAGCAGTTCAGTTCCGAGCTGGCTGGCTTGATCGAAGAATCCCTTTCGCAGCTGGTCTGAAGAGATGCTGGGGAAGAGATGGGGCTTTTTTGTTTTCTATTCTGTGCAGGGCTAGGGCCTTGCCGGGCCCGGGGCCGAGGAGCGTGTCTTCCTTGCCCACGCTTGGCTTAGACTCATCGAAGCCAGCAGTGAGCGCAGCAGCACGGAGGGAGGCCTATGCAAGCCTAGGCCCGGCAAGGGGAATTCTTATCCGCTGTGGGGTTGACTTGCGCTCGGCGCCATGCTTGCTCTCATGCGATTATGCTCTGCACCAGTCGCCTTGTCTTCGGGGAACGGAGCACTGCTATCAAACTCTGAAGCAATCCACTGCACTGCAGGACTTGCAGCTGGTGCAGCTGGGACCGTGGTGACAGGAGGCAGTGCACTGGTGGCTGTCGGCTTCGCAGCAGCAGCCGCAAGCCTTGGCGCGCATGCTGCGATGGGGCAGACAGACCCGACAAGCCCAGCAGTGGGCTGCGCCTTTGGTCGGGGAACTTCTAGAGACTTGCGAGTCACCAGCGCTGCGGCGATGCTGCGAGAGTTGTTGAAGACTGGGGTGGACCTGTCTTTGGTAGATGAGCTCACGGACGAGGAACGTGTCTTAGGTGGACATTTAGCAGCTGTCAGGGTGAGAGAAGCGCAAGTTGTCGCTTCCGAAGACGACACACCTCCCACCTTGATGGCCCCGCTTGGCTTGCTCGTGAACAACGACAACCCGCTACTCACGTCCATGATTCTTGCAGCAATGGCATTGATCACCGATTCCATAGCCGGAGCTGGTGAGATCAATGGCTATGTGCTTCGGTCGGTCCGGGTGCGTGGTTGCCGTGGTTGTGCACTTCAGTTTCGACGGGCTCACTCTTGCCCAATCATGTAGTCCATCTTGACGTTGGCTGTCATGGAATTGGCGCTCTGCGGGGTCGGACTGAGCCCTGTGCGAATCCGTGATAGACCACCGTGCACAAAGAGTCGCGGTACAATGCTGGAGCGGGACAAGTCCGGGACCCGACGAATAGCCACGAACAAGACCCGAAGTCAGCCACGCGCAGAAATTTCAATCCTAGTTTACTAGTGCGTCGGTGTGTGGCTGTCTTAACTTTCTTCTACCTGGGCAGGCCCTGGACCTCGAGGAGCTTGCGGATGTGAGCCTGGCAGACTTAGAGTAGCTCCATGTAACACTCTGGTGCAACTCAAAAGTTTTGTACCGTTTCTGGTGATGCCAATAAGTGCAGCCTGCTCTGACGACCGTTCCTTCAACGAACAGTCCCGTTGCAAAAAAGGCTTCGATCTTGTTTGTAGCGTGAAGTCTCAGAGGAAGCAGACTTCCGAGAGCAGCAAAGGGGCCTGCCAGTCTCATTGCATCCGTTCACACCGCAGATCTCAGCCGTCCATGGTGCAGCAAGTCTTCAACTGCGCTCAACTCCGGTACTCTCCAGCCTGTAGTTTGAACTTGTTTCTAGAAGCCCCTTCGCAAAGCCGACACAAATCCACACCAGGCAGTTGATGCTCTCGATACCGCACAGATGTTGCACTTCGATGTGAAAGGTTGCCTGCTGCATTGCTGCGCTGAGCAACATGCTGCGAGCAAAGACAGCAGAAGACGGACATCTCGACGTATTCAGGATAAGTGCAATATGGTGCCGGCAGTGACCGAAGTCAGTCCAGACACCGTGTGCTTCACAAACTTGGGTTTGCTTTGATTATGCCCGATGCCTCTTCAGCAGCCTTGCAGCAAGTAGGTTTGGCAGGCGTCAGCAATGTAACTTGAATGCACTCAGCCAAGCGCCGAGTCAAGTCAATCTGCTCACGGCGCAATCCTTTCAGAACTGTTTGTCTACATGTGGCACAGAGGCAATTGCTGCTTGCTTCACGAACCCGGTCGATGTGGTGAAGGCCTGGGCCCTGGGTATTCGACAGGGAGAAGAGTTGCACCTCTCGAGCGTTGGAGGTCCGCATGCAGTTGGCGGGCGTCTCCCAGATCACGAGCTGCAATGCCCAGACGGTGCTGGGCGCCGGCCGAAAACTCTGGCAACAGGAGGGCCCCACTGGCTTGCAGCGAGGCGAGTGCATGAGTGCGTGCGTTGCAGCGGTGTGCACGTTTCTTTTGCGGGCCCTTGCGTGTCTCGTGACTTGCGGATTTGTTCGCAGCGCCGTGTCTGCTGAGCAGAAGAGGGCGGGGATTGCCGTTATGCTGATGATGCTGTGCTCTTGCAAGCGACGATGCCGCCCAAGCAGGCGATGTAACCCTCAGCGCCGACGTAGGCGAACACAGGCAAACCAATCGCAAATGCCAAAATTATCGTATATAGACTTTAAAGCAGGCCGTTGTCGAAGATGGCTAATGCCTGCGGTGACCTGTAAAACGATAGGGGACGCCCTAAAGACGATACCCTCAATACAGCAATGTTGCCACTGTATATAACTCCTGGGCTGTGTCGAGAGTTTAGGCTTTAGTAAGGGTGTCGATACCCGAACGATACCCAAAATGTAGCCCCGAGTGGCCGTTCATGTACAAACTTCAAACCCCAGGCCTAAACCAACTCTCCACATCACAAAAACTTCGCATGCTCTCAGAAACCAGTTCTTCATGGCTGCACGATGCCACGCCGTGTCGACAAGCACAACTGACGAAGCTCAAGACCCGAAAGTCCAAGGAATTGAAAAGGCCCCAAAGACCGCAACCCAAGGCCACACCCTGGAATGCTGCAAGTTCGATGCTGTATCTCCCTACTCTAAAGCAGTGTATCGCTTATTCCAGTATGCTTCACGCAAAACGATACGGGACGCCCTGAACTAAAAACGAAACTGGCATAAACAACTAATTTTGAATGCGCCACCGCCAAACCAGAAACAAGAGGTGATCTAACAAAGTGCTTCACGGATCTCATGGAGACATTCTGGAGCAAAGCAGTTTCAGCAGACGTGACGACTCAAACTCCATGATTTCCCGACTGCGCGACTCTAGTCGGGAGGATTCCTTCCATTTTCGTCGGAGCCTGTCGTAGCGTACTTGAGAGAACCTGCCGGGCTCATCCCGGCTCCCAAAAATGGTACCATGCAAGCAGGGGGGTTGGGAAGCCACGGCAGGCGACGGCGGGTAAAACTACAGCACGCGCACAAAGCACCCAGGGCGCTACTAGTAGCAGAGGCGCATCCAAAACACCACTCATGTCGGTCTCAACAGAGCAAACTAGATCCAGTGCCGGATACCAATATCGGTTGTTGCTTTGGTGTTGCTGACAGAGCTGCATGTCGTGAACGCTCCAGAACATGCATTCGCTGCCCAGGACTGCGACCGTCAATTCTGCGAGAGCTGTCCTACAGTGGCATGCGGATGGGCCTTTACGAGCCCGTCCGTGAGACGCTGGCAAGTAGAGGAGGACTGGTTTCTAGAACTCTCAGAAGTGCATGTGTGCGAGCCAATCGAAGCCGGAGCATGTTGAATCCATAATCTCCAGCCATTCTTGCATTCGGGTCTGAGCTAAGTTGGTTTGGATTTTTCTGGGCTCCACGAGTTCTCAACTCAAGCGGATGCAAGTTTTGTATTCGGCTTCGGAGACCAGGCCAACAGGAGAAGAGGCAAACAACTTCGCCGCTGGTGGTCAAGATCCTGGCTGGGGCAATCACAGGCCAGCAAGTCAGCGTGTCTGATGCGTTGCTACACGCATCCTGCCGAATGTTCACAGAGCGCGAGGTGCCATCGGCTCTGTGATTGCAAATCCCTTCGACCTGCTCAAGGTACGAATGCAAGGAGGAGGCGCACATGAAACTCGGGCTTCTGCGACCTCTCTGAACTCTGAGCTGGGCATATAGTGAATGTGGTGCACGTCATCGTTTATGCACATTCGCTCGAGCCTGAGTCGCTCAGGTGACCGAAGAGTTTACCAGCATCGTGCAGGGCGGAGGACTCCGCGGGCTCTGGCGTGGAGCCGGCCCCACTGTGCAAAGAGCAACCTTGCTCACGGCCTCCCAGGCCATCAGAACACCGGAAGCTCTGCATGGGCAACAGCTCGCGAGCTTAATGCATCTCTTCAGGTACCCAGCTATGACCATGCCAAGCACACTCTTCTCGATTTAGGCCGGTGGGCAGGTACAGCAGACTTCCGTACCAGAATAAAAGCAGATTCTTTTGCAGGCCTAGTGCGTGAGGGCTCCTTGTCTGCAATGCTTGGCGCGGCTTTGGGAAGTCATGGTGCAAATATGGACATGGCCTCCAAGACGAGACGCCTGCCCAATGCCGTGCGAGGTTATGTATGCCACTTTGCGTGCAGCATGCTGGCAGGGGTTGTGGCAGCGGCAGTCACAAGCCCCGTCGACTTGGCAAAGAGTCGGATCATGTCGCAGCCCCTGGACCCGGAGTCTCTCGGCAGGGTGTGCCTGGTTTTTTGCCATGCTGTCAGCGCTTGGAGCTGAGGACACGGCGTGGCGCGCTGTACACAAACACCTTGGACTGTTGGAGGAAAACTGCAGGTGCCGAAGGCATTGGAGCCTTATTCCGAGGCTTCAACATGCAGTGGATGAGGCTTGGGCCTCACACGACGATTTCTTTAATGTGCTTCGAGCAACTCCGTTATTTGGCTGCCTAGCTGCATCAACAAAGCTGTTTGCATCATGTTCTTCAATTATTTTCTGGCATGCAAGAAGCTAAGGCTGGCATGAACTTTCTGTAGGCACAGTGCCTTGAACCAGTTGCGCCATGTAAAGTATCAAGTGCTCCGTCGTTGATGTGGACGCTTGAAGAGCGCCTTCGCCTTTTGCTGGCCTTGCCGGCAGCCTTGAGGCCTGAGGCTGCAAAAGCGCTGAGCACGTTAGCGAATCCGTGCTTTTGCATTTTGCAGTGCGCTCACAGCTGTCTCATACCAAAGCTGCATCAAAACTCCTGCCCGCGGGCTTGACGCTGACGTCGGTTCAGTGGAGGGGAAGAGAGCATCGCAGATACCCGACATCCCAGGCCTCCTGCACCAAACTGTTCGCTAAAGTTTTTAAGAGGGCAGGGCAATGTTTGGGGGCTTCCTCGTGTTCAACGCGGACACCGGTGCCTCGACTGACAAGCACGCAGGCGAGTGTAGAACCTGATCTCTTCTTTGTGATGCTGATAGCCTCCTGGGGCTAAGCTGAAGCCAGATGTTGAAGCATGTATGGTTGATTTCTTGGCTGGTCAGCTCTCGGGTGGCCAGTTCCCTCACTGGATTCGCTGGCATTCTGTAATCGTAGGAGACCCAGGGCTTGCTTGATATGAATGGAAGAGCTGTCGGGTTTGTATTGCATTCCTTTTCCTTGGCAGTTTCATCTTCCGAGACATTCAAGACAGAAGCAGTCGTGCGGATTTCTTGAAGGTCCAAAATATCTCCTACGGGAAATATTCCGGAGAGGAAATCTGTGGGCACAAAGAATGCAGAAGAAACCACGGAGCCATAGGGAGAAATCCACGGAGTTTCGGAACTTCAAGGCCCAGGCCAATCTGAAGAGATCCTGAGAAGGCTAGATTCTCGGTTCGGGAACAGGTATCCCCAAGATAACGAGACGGAAACAGAGCTCAACCGACGAGGTGCTCCGGTGTTCCATCGGCGTTTCGAGTCGGGCTTCGGTCTGCCGATTGCGAAGCAGCAACCATCGTTAGCCGACCCTGTGGGTGTCCTTGCGTGCAGCTGGTTTCTTGTGCGTGATGTGCTTGCAAGCTCCAAGTGCACACATGGCGGGCTTTTGATTTTCAGGATTGGCGCTGCAGCTCTTTGCCTTCAGCCGCTTCTCAGACGGGTTGCCTAGTGCCCCCAAGCTCCAGTCCCTCCGCTTCGGCCGCGCGGGCACTGTGGGCGACATTTTTCTGGCCTCGGCATCGCTCCCCGATCCCATCGCAAAAGACGCCACGTTGCGGCTCACTCTGGTGGTCTTAGGGGATGCTTTGCCGAAGCTGAAGTGGCCGAAGGGTTTCGTCCCAGAGTGAGTTTAAGCTGTCGCGAGTCTGCAAGAATCAGAACATGCCCGTGTCTCAGGATTTGACGGCAAAACTCGGATCTCGGCTCTCGCAGAGCCTTCTGCAAGACTTCGCGGAGGATGTTTCAGTGCACATGCTGCCGAAATGAATGTCTGCTTTCTTGATGTTCCTTCCAGGAGAACGTGACTTCGATCCAGGTCTTGCACCCAGAACAACACACGGAGCCGTCCCCGGGAAAGACCACCTGGCATTTCCATACTCTGGCCTGGCGCTCGGTAAATATTCGCAAGTATTGTATCTGGTGGCGTTTCGGGTCCAGATGTTGGCCATACGAGGATTCCTCATTGGAGTCTGTGGTCGACTGGCTCGCAGATGATGTCGCACGGGCTTTGCCTAACTTCCCCCCTTGGCTGTGTGTGCTGCGCTTCGATCAGGATCTCAGTGTTTCTGATGTGCCTAGCAGTGACAAGAAGGGTATGCCTGCCCGAAACACTCCCGCCAGGAAAAGGCGAGGAACAAGCTCAACATTGGTCATGTCGAAGTAGGCACCCCTCGTCCGCCTCCTGAGCCACCGGCGAGTGCACGTGGGCGCCCGAAGTCGTTTGCTCGCCGGCTTCTTCATCAGTTCCAAGGAGTTGTTGCACATGCCCGCAAGAGCTAACAGATAGATGCTGCTACATGTTCTGGTGTGTTCACATGGTCTTGAGGACTTGCAAGCGCGGCTACGGGCACGCCGCGAGCAAAATCCGAGGATACTAGGGTCAAGAAGTCAGTGAGCGAAAACGACGGAGATGCTGTCCGTGGTCAACCTGCGAAGTGGCTGGGCCGAGGCCCATCCCCGGAAACGGAGTATTTTGCATTGACAGCCTTCATGTACGAAGGGCCTGAGGGCTGCGCAAAGGAGCCGCTTCCAGCCAAGACATCGGAGCCAGTCCTTGAAGCTGCCAAATGTTTACTGACGCCAAAATTGAAGGGCGCTGGCTGGACTCTGCTGGAGCTAGGTCCGGAGAGCTGGTTCCGGCACTCATCTCAGGATTGCCACTTCTGTCTCGCCCTGACTGTGGGGTCAAGCAGATCGCACATCCTGGTGCCTTTGAATGCCGTTCACGAAGGCACAACGAAAGAGTTGAACTCGTTAGACAGCGCATCGCTAAATCAGATTTGTGCCAGCGTTCGTCGGAAGTTGGATGCGGAAGCTACGGCTGCAGCAGCATCACTTCAGGTGTGGGTTGCCATGCTAGTATGTGAAATGCGTAAAGTCACGGGAGGGACAGCAGAAGCCAAGGAAGTGCAGAGCCTTATTCTTTGGCTTTCTTCACCAGCCGGGTCCACAGCCTGCGGAGTTCGTGAAACTGGAGTACGGCGCAGGACTGAGGGTCCAAACAGAGCCTAACAGCTCGAGGCACCACTGAAGACTGCAGTGTGGGCAAGGGTAGAGAGTACTGGGAAGACACACGCTCAAGATCAGGAGCAATTGACGCTGCCCTGTTCTGTGGTGATGCGCTGGCAAAGCGCCAGCGGCCAGACGGAGTCTCTTGGGACGGTTGCTGACAAAGTCAAGCTACTCAAGCAGGCTCCAAACTCGTCCGGTAAGTTTTCGGTGCGTTCAGCACCTGATTTTCACTTTGACGAGATTCATCCTCAACATGGTCGGTATTTAAACGGTATGTTTCACATCGTCAGTGTAGCAGTAGAGCTATTTCCGCCCATCTTTTCGAATCTGCGAGTGTTTGAATCCATCCTTGCAGAGGGCAGGTGCCACTTCCGTTTCCGCTTTCATTCAACAGCGCCTCAGATACTGCCGTGCAGCCGACAAAACTCGTTCATGCACCATCTCTCATCCGATCATGCCGATCTCCTTTATCCAGCTTTGCCTGCGGCGTCGAGGGCGATGGTGGATTGCTGCGGATAGGCAGCCGTGCTTGATTTGGTTGTGCAGAGGCGACACAGCTACTACTACTGCTGCCATCAGTATTAGTACTAGTACTAGAACTAGCGCAGTACAGTACTAGTACTTGTACTAGTACTAGTATTAGTACTAGTACCAACACTACTCGTACTCGAGTCCTGGTACTAGTACCCGTACTAGTACCAGTACCAGTGCCAGTACTCCTAGTAGAACTAGTACAGGTACAAGTACACATACAAGTAGGAATAATAGTAGTAGTAGTAGTAATAATAGTAGTTAGTAGTAGTTAGTAGCAGTTAGTAGGTAGTAGCAGTAGCAGT
>CAJNJA010053509.1:1228-24978 GCA_905231915.1 Symbiodinium necroappetens | reverse complement strand
TCGTTCCTTTTTATGGTTCATATTTAGAATCCTATAAGGTAATCCCAAAAAGGAACTACTAAGGAGCCTATGGGTAAGCACCTGTAGAACCCCAATACCCTACACCCTAAACCCAACAACCCCCGCATGCTTCCTGGCGGCTGCTCGGACTCTTCAGATGCCGTCTTGGGCGTGCTGCGTGCCAGGAACTGATCGAACATGCTGCGTGAATCCTCCTGTTAAAGGCTTAGGGTTTAGGGTTTAAGGTTTTAGGGTTTTCAAGTTTCGGAAGACTAAATTGATTCAATCGCCTACCCTGAACCGAAAGGGGAGTTCCGGACACATTTGTATGCATGAACGCTTCTGCAAGGGTTCTATACGGGCTCCATGCCAGGTGCGAGTACCTTCGATGAGGGGTTTGAACTTTCGGTTTTGGGGGTTGATGCTGGCAATACGGAAACCGGCTACCCCGATAAGGCGTTGCTCCTGATAGTTGCCATAACGAAGGTTCAGGGGAAGTGTACCCTAATCAAAAATAAAACTAAACCCCCAGAAACGTAGCCTGAACTCCCCCACCCTCAACCCGTAACCCCTAAACCCCTAAAGCCTAAACCCCTAAATCCCTATACCGCTAAAGCCTAAACCCTGAACCCCAAACCCTGAACCCTACACCCTAAACCCCGCCCTATACCCCTAAAGCCTAAACCCTAAGGACCCCATAAAGACTTAAAGAACCCTAGCCCCCGAAATCACCCCCGCAACCTACCTTTGGGCCACGGGCTTTTGGGGGGCGCTCCCGGTATTCCCCCAAAAAGCATCCCTCAAAGGAATCCCTAACAAACCCTGAGGCGCCCTAGATGGATGCATTAGTTATACAAAACGGGGCTCCACTACAAGAGCCCGGAAAGGTCCGGAGTACCAAACACTTGTGTTCTACAGTACTACAGAGGCTTTGTTGTGGTGTTTACGAGGATTCTATAGGGATCTTGTAGGGATTTGAGGGGTCCAGAGTGCCTGACACATCGGTATTCGGGTTTAAGTTTAAGATAGCAAGGCAGGCTTTTAGGCTAGTACTTAGGAAAGCATGCGATCGTCAAGTAGTGGAACCCTTACTCTAAACCCTAAGCCCTTAAACAATACATTCCCCGAACCCCTTAACCCTAAACACCTAAACGCTAAACCCCTAGCCCCCAAACCCTTAAACCCCTAAACCCGAAACCCCTAGAACATAAACCCTTAAACCGCTAAACCCCTAAAGCCTAAAGCCTAAATCCCTAGACCCTAAGCCCTAAAAAGCTCAGGGTAGCTGCAGGAACGAAGACCCTGGGAGCAAAGGCCTTAAATGGAAAAGCCGCAGCGCGAGTGGCGCTTGAAGGTTCGTGGGGATAGCCCTTTCCTATCATTTGGGTTTAATAAGGGAGCCTCAAAAAACAGAAGGACGAAAAGGGTCAAGGAACCCCCAAAATAGCGGGGTTCAGGGTTTAGGGCTTATAAGTTCTAAGCATAAGTACTTGGCTGTTTTTGGGGTTTGGGTGTAGAGTTCGGAGGCAAAGTTCTTAGTACCTAAATCGAGGCTTTGACTGAATATAGCGCATGCCCTACCTGCACGACGGTTCAAGTAACTCAAACAAAGAAACAATAACACGAACACTCAATGCCAGGTGAACACGTTATTGCAAAGCAGTATGATTCTTACTGTGACCGTTCACATGATGACTATGTACTAATTATTAGGACCGGAATAGAAGAGCTTGCTACCATAGCTCGTGTTCTTCTCATTACTCTCAACCCCTAAACCCTAAACCCTAATGCAAGATTTCAGATCACAGAAAGCTTTATGCTGTTTCCACCATCGCCGAGTCCTCGAAGTCGTCGATCAAATCCTGAAACCTGGCAGCTTCGGCGATGTGGGCGACATGGAGTGTGTAAACTGATCCGATATGGGCAGTTCTCCAAGTTCCCAATGTAGTACGGCACCCTTATAAACGGGACCCTAACAGGGACCCTAATTTAGAGAGCTACTCATATGCTTTGGGGGAGCCCAACTGTACACATTTCGGGACAACGTTCCGGTCAGGGACTGGCTGTCAAGCGTCTCCCAGCACTGTGGCTGCAGGGGGAAAGTTTGGTAAATAACAGAGAAACCCAGGGCCTCTGAATAAGAAATAGACCTCGAACTTCCTTGAACCATACGTACTGTATGAAGGACCTGAGTAAAGTTTACGGCACATTTCTTGATTGTGGGCTTTCTACATCCCCAGCCAAAACGACTACGGCAATTTCATGTATGGTGGAATGAAACTTACCAAACAAATGATGTTACCTGCTCGCCCTGGAGCCTCGCAATATAGGGACTCAACAACAAGAACAGGGCTCGGGGTATATCGTAGCACAACTTCAGAAGCAACAAACATGGAGGAACTGTGAAGATACTACGTAGCGTTATTAGTTCTCCTCGTGATTAGCAAGCCCCAGTTCCTGAACACGCATTGTGCTTACATAAATCCTGATGTTAACGCATTTAAGCGACGGGAGTTTGTTAGCCAACCAAAGGACTACTAACACCTAAACCCCACAACTCCTAGACCCGAAAAGCCCTCCTCAAGAACCGCTTATGGCAGCCCTTATAAAGCCCTCTAAACCCCAAACCCCAAACCCTAAACCCTTACATATAGAGTCCTCAAAAAGCCCTAAAAGCAGCCCTTATAGAGACCCCTCGACCCTAGACCCTTTCGGGCACACTGCGAACCGAGGTTTCCACCCTGAAACCCCTCGAATCCATGATCATCGGGTGCATAGTTCTTTTTTCAGATTTGGGTGGCATTTAGGGCAAATTTAGGGTATAGGGTCTTGATGCCTGGGGCCACCTTCCCCCCTCAAAGAAAGTTTAAGGTCCGTAAAGGTCTAGGGCTTTATGGGTTAGAGGTGTGCTTTTAGTGTCCGCCGTGCAAGATATTGGGGATCTGTGGTTTGGAGTTTGGGGCTGAGCAGGGTTGAGGAAGTATCCAGCTGGGGTTTAAGGCAATTTTGGGGATTTAAACCCTAAACCCTAAACCCTAAACCCTAAATTTGGAGATTGGGGAGTATCGAGAGCTCAAACATAAGCTTCATGCTTGCGAGGTATCCAGGCGGCAAGACTATGCACCTCCACATCCGAACTGAAAAGCCCTAAACCCTAAGCCTAAACCCTAAACAGGGCCTTCGTAGACCGAGCTTTTTGTTCCTGTTACCCTTAAACTCAGACATGAATTCAGCCCTGAGAGCCACTACCGCCACCAGAAGCCGAAAGCCCAGAACCAGCTGTAGTTAAGCCCTAACTCATGCAACAGTGTAGGGTTTGGGACACCCTAAACCTTCCTAAACCTTAAACCCTAAACCCTAAAATGTAGGAACCTGATTGCGAGACCCCTGTGGGGCCTTTAGTCGGGTTCTTTCTATGAGCCCTGCTACGTTGGGGATTACAGGGTTGGGGCGGGGTTCCTGCCTTCATTCGATGGTAAACGCAGAGAGCCGAAGCCCTCAACGTTAACACGAGAAACCATAAAGGGGGGTTTAGGGTACCTAATATAGGGGCCTTAATAAGTAGAATAGACTTTGGGGGGTATATTATACTATAACTCTCATAAGGAACCCCCAAAAAACCTATTCTAATTTTTGAGGCCCCTATATACACCCTAAGCCCTTATAGTAACCCTTATAGAACTCTTTAAGGAAGCCTTTAAAGGAGCCCTAAACAAGAAACCTATAGAGGGTTTAGGGTACCTAAACCCTCAAGACCTAAAGCGTTAGAAGCTCCGAGCTGCTGCATTCCGACAAAGTCCGTAGGTGTTTCGAGGATGCGCTTCAAGCAACCTTGCATGAGCCCAGAGAGAGAGGAAGGAAGGAAGTCTGCTCCTTAGGGGTTTAGGGTTTAGGGTTTAGGGTAGGTGCTTAGGACCCTCAACCCTAAACCCTAAACCCTCAAATAGGGGTATATGGTCCCAAGTTAAGGGTATTTGCATGAGCCCAGAGGCTCCAATATCCCTTAATTAAGGAACATACCCTTAAATGCTAATGGGAACTCTAATAAGATTTAAGGTATATTCCTTAATTGAGGGATATCCTGGAAACAAGAACAAAGCCAGGACCCTCCAAGTACCCTCAATTTTCGGGTATATGGTCCCAAATTAAGGGTATTCAGGGTTTTTGGAGGGTAGATGGAGGGTCTAGGTGCATGAGAGAGATGCCGGCTTAAGGGTGGCCTGTTTGGGCTTCAGGCTTGGAATTTGAGGTGAAGTGTTTAGGACCCAAAACCCTAAACCCCCTGAGCCCTAAGTTTAAGACTCATGGTCGCGGGGTGGAAGGATTGAAGTCTTGGTTAACTATGCTTTTCTTTGCTTGCGTTTCAGGCTCGGGACTTTAGGGTCTAGGGCTTATCAGGGCTTTAAAGCCAAAACCCCGAAACCTTGGAGTTTGCACCCTTTCTTCCTGATCCTCTACCCTCAACAAGCTCTGAAGCCCCCCCCCCAAAAAAACCCTCCCTAAACCCTAACCCCTAAACCCTAAACCCTTAATTTGACCCCAAGACGTTTTGGGATTGGGCGTTTAGGGTTTAGGGACTGTGGGTCTAGGATTTAGGGGTTTAGAGTTTAGGGTTTAGGGTTTAGGGTTGAGGGTACTTAGGGTTTAGGGTTTAGGGTTGAGGGTTCTGGGTTTAGGGTTTAGAGTTTAGGGTTTAGGGTTTAGGGGCTTCGGGTTGAGGGTTCTGGGGTGTTTATAAAGGGGTGTAGACCTCTCAGAGCCTTCAATTCCGGGTTTAGGGTTTAGGGTTGAGCCTTCAATTCCGGGTTTGGGGTTTAGGGGTTTAGGGGTTAGGGCTCAGGGTTTAGGTTCAACAACATCTACACTTCATTTAAAGCTCTTATCGGGATGTCTACGCTGAAGTAGTGTTTACGCTTCCTTCTCCAATAGCTGGAGACTTTACTACAGGACCGTTGCGGGAATCCCTCACCTAAACCCTAAACCCTAAACCCTCACGTACCAGACCATCGTCGGCAGGACCTGCTTGGTAGGGTTTTAGGGTTTAGCCAGTACGCATCGAGCACCTGTGCCAAGAAGGCCCCACATCCCAAACCAGCGCAACCCTAAACCCTAAACCCTACTTAAGCCCTAAACCCTGCACCTGCACTGCCGGAGATTTTGAAGCTTCCATCCAGGAGCAGGTCTCCGTCACAAATGCCTCGCCTTGGGCTGAGATGTTCAAGATTTAGGCTTCAACAGCGAGCGTTAAGTATTTAATTATGGTGGACGAAAATTGATTGCTCAACGTTTGGGCTTTAACATTTAGGGAGGTTGACACCTCGAGGGCATTGTGTCAGAGATAGGCACAAATGTAGTGTTTGCCATGCTCTCTCCAAGACCTTATACTCTGGGCACACGCTTGCTCTTAGGGTTTAGGGGTTACTACGGTCGTTACGATGATTACTACTCCTACGACGATTAAGAGTCTTACCATTGATACTGCAAGGGGTCTTGAGCTATGACTGCAAATGCAGGAGGTCTGGGACAAGGACAAACGAGTCTGAGCTGCCTCGCGGTAATATTGACGCCTGGATAATCAGGGCTTATGAGGCTTAGGGTTCTGGGGCTTAGGATGAACTAAGTCTGATTTCCTAACGTCGCAACCGAGTTTGTGCGGTCGTGCGGCAACATCTGCCGGAAGCCTGAAATCAGGGCATCAGCATCCTGTCGGCACGTGCGATGTAGCGCTGAATGCCCGAAGGCCTATACACCGTCACACCAAAGTAAACTTTAAACCGCAAGGCCCAAACCAAGAATTATCCCTAAGCGTATCCGGGATGCTTTCTGAACAGCTAGGAAGCCATACCTGAGATGCGGCTACAACCAAAAGCCTTCGACGGGTGACATGCTCTTGGGTAACAACCTGAGCCCCAAACCCTGAACCCTGCACCCAACACCCCAAATCCTGAACTCTACCCATAAGCCCCTAAGTAGTTCCTTTTTGTGGCTTATGTTTAGAATCCTATAAGGTAATCCCGAAAAGGAACTACTTAGGGGCCTATGGGTAACCCTAAACCTTGATCCCTGACGCTCTACAACGCCCGTAATTTCGACATCACCACACGCAGCCTAACCACCTAACTACTTGAGACCAGAGGCTTCATCGGTTCTTCAATTGTTCTTTAGGGTTTAGGGTATGTAGGTCCTGCCGGAGTTCCCTTAAAGGGTTTCTTTGAGGGTTCCCTTTCAATAGGATCCCAACCTAGGAACGAACTGGGCTTCTCTTGATGGTCTGGGTAGCTTCATAAGGAAACCCTAAACCCTAAACCCTAAGACCACAAAAAGGGCAGAAAGGGCCCAGTGGAAGACCTAGTTTCCTAAGATCTGACCCCGTAAGCGCCCTGCAGGGCTTGTGTAAATAGGGTTTAGTGTCTTCATGTCTTCAGGATTTAAGGATTTAGGTTTTCAAGGCTTTCGAGTTGGGCCCCTGGAACTTGCATCAATGCCTTCGAGCGAGTTCGCAGTTGAATCTTTGCTGGCTTACCTGCGCCGGGTGCACGGTTCAGGGCGTAGGGTTTAGGCCATACCTGGACCCCAAAGAACCTACCTTTTGAGGGTTCCTTATTTTTTATATGATTTCTTTATATTAAGTCCTTAAATAAGGTAGGCTCCTTCGGGTTCAGGTGGCCCCTAAACCTCCGAGACCCAGAGTTTCATCGAAAACCCCCAAGCGCAGAAACCGCGAGTCCTTTGATTGAAAGGAGGCCGCGATGCGGTCGCGGTTGATCTTTTCCAGCACAACAGGAACCAGTACGTTCCTGGACTGATCATGTGAACATGGTTTAGGCTTTAGGCTTTAGGCTTTAGGGTTTAGGGTTTGGGGCTTACGGTTTAGGGTTTAGGTTGTCACAGTGATCGAAACTAGATCTGGGTTTCCATGGTATACCCGTTTCCCGAGACTCCATTGTCGACAAACCCGAGAACAAGAATCCGAAGCTGCAGCCGGCCCTAAACCCTGAACAATAAATAGTATTTCAAGAAGGCCTCGGAGCTGCTATGGTTACAAAGACCGACAAGCTAGTCAAAGGTCGTTTCCTGCAGGCTGAGTTAAGTTTAAGGTTTAGGGTCAAAGGTTCAGGGTTTTGGGGCAGAACGTCTCTCAGGATGATCGGAGAGGTTTTCAGTTCCCTCAGCGCTTCATACAGGTGAAGCCAACTCCTATGAATGGCGGTTGGAAACTCTTTCAGCTGTGTCACCTGCGCATCTCCACGGATATACATGACCCAAAAAGCCCTAACCCCCTAAGTACCTACTATATAGGGCCCTAGGGGCTCTAGTACCCTATATAGTAGGTACCTGGGGGGTCAGGGAAGGTTAGGGCAGAAAAGCGTCAGCACCAGCTGGAAACCCTGCTGGAAAAGGAACCAAGCATTGATGGCTTCCACACCGCACACCTCGGCAAGAAGGCTCTTAAACCCTAAGCCCTCGGCTTCAATTCAAGTTCCTATGCCTCTGAACAGACACCCCATGCTCTGAACCCCACCCTAAGCGCCAACCCTGAAAGCCAGGATCTAGACCCAACAAAATCCAGACGTAGGAGTGCAAACCTTCACTCTAACCCATCCACGGTCCAGGGTGTAGCGTTTAGGGTGTAGTGTGGGACAAGATGAAGGGGTTTGGCGTCGTTGCCTTAGAGCTAGGGGACTGGGTTGCGCTTTAAAGGTGCCGTCGAATTTCATTATAAATAGCTACCTCCAGAGGCACATAACGGAATCTTTTGCAAAATGCACACAGTTTGCACCTGAAGCAAGAAGGAAATGCTGCTGCTCCACGTACTGGATCATGGAACCCAGTCACTATAGGGTTAAAGATTACGGTCACTATACTTGTCATTACGCACAGCCCCAATGAAGGTACTTATAACCTTGCTTAATTACTATTATACCCTAAACCCTAAACCCCTAAACCCCTAAACCCCAAACCCTCTAAACCCTCTAAACCCTAAGCCCTAAACCCGTAAACCCCAAAAACCCCTAAACCCCTAAACCCTAAACCCCATAAGTCCCTTGACCCTCCAAGTAGAAGACACAGGATGCCTCGACTGTTCAACGGAGATCCTGGCAGAACCTAGTACAAACACCTGCCTCTGACTGGATACTTGTGGTGTAGTAACCCTAAACCCTAAAACCTAAACCCTGCAAACCCTAAACCCTAAGACCTAAACCCTATAACCCCTGCACCCTAAACCCTCAAATACGTTTAGGGAGTGTAGGGTTTACACGGCCCGGGCCCGATCGGGCCTTGGGTTCAGACTTCGGGCAAGTCTGCAATTTTCGCAAGCGTTGCTCAGGTTTTAGGGCTTGGGGGTTTAGGGGTTTAGGCGGTTAGGGGTTTAGGGGTTTAGGGATTTAGGGTTTAGGGTTTAGGGTTCAGGGATTTAAAGGTATAGGGATGTAGGGTTTAGGGGTTTAGGGGTTTAGGAGTTTAGGCTTCAGGGGTTTGGGGTTTAGGGCTTGGGCTTTAGGTGCTCGTTGGAAACCTCAAAAGGGCAGAACAGCTGGTTCGATGACGTTGGATTCTAGGACATGCCTACAGCTATCCTAAAAGATGAATTGCAGGGATCGTCTTTCGTCTCCACTACAACTCCTTTCATTAGTTACCTTGTTTCATGAATATTTGCATCCTAAATATACAGTTGTTGCAGCAAGAGACGGTAGGTGGGGTAAGAGGGTTAGCGTCCAGAATCAAGAATTCCGAGGCTTGTGTAAGTAGTAACCTCGCACGGCGGCCTCCATTGCGGTCCAGACATATGCGGCCAGGAAGAGCAAGGAAAAAGGAGCTGCGACTGCCTTGCATTTGGGGCACCCTAAACTGGTAATCCTACAGCAAGTTTTCGGCTGTAGAACTGCAAGCTTTCGCACAGTTGGCCATGCTAGCTCTGATTCTAGCTGGTTGCCTCGAACTCCGTGGTGCAGCATGTTGCTTGGGAATATGCCTGCAGCCCTCAACCCCGAACCGGAAAACACCAAAGCCCAAGACCCTGAAACCCTTGACCAGAGTGGCACCACTGGGTGCGCTCAAGCTGACAGAACACCCTAATGTCGGAACCTGATTAAGAAACGCCCGTCCTATAACCCCCAAGATATTAGGATCCAACTGAAGAGCCCTGACGAAAACCCAGGCTTCTCAATTTTCTTAATCAGGCTCCTCTATTGCTGCATGGCAGCTGCAGCATCCTTGGCGATAGAGCTCGTGTGGGGTTTAGGGTTCAGGCTCGAGTGTTGCCGAGGCAGTCTAGGTGCCCCAGTAACCCCTTAATAATAAGGGTACCCTTTTTCTTAATATTCGGTTTTAATAAGGGGACCCCAAACTAAAAAGGGCAAAAGGGTACTACTGGGGCACCTAGCAGTAGAAACCCTCAGCCCGAAACTCTAAGCCATCACCACCAACCTCTTAACCATCACTAGGAACCCCAGCCCGACACTGAAAACCTTCACCAGGAACCCTAAACTCCAAAAGCCAGCATTGGGCTGTTCTCAACCCGAAACAATTCTCCAAGACGCCGTGTCCGGAAAGGTGATCCCCAACACCAGCTGCGCTGCCACCGACACCCCGGCCCGGCCAACATACTCCTCTTTCCTTGCAACAATAACGAGGCTTTAGGGTTTAGGGTTTAGGATTTACATACATATGTGTGTAAAATTGTGTGTATATATGTATATATATATATGTATATATATATATATATGTGTGTGTGTTATTGTGTGTATATAATTCATGTGCATATATATATATATTTATTTATTTATTTACACACACACACACCCTTGCTTCCTTGCAAATGCCGGATGGTCTTTGGTTTAAGGTTTAGGGTACCAAGGCCTTATTTTCCCTTTGTATATGTATACATAGGTCTTACATATTTATGCACTATTTATGCATGTACATTTGCACACATACAAACATGCATACACGTCCACATATAGCAAGCTTGGGGGGTCTTGGGGATGAGTGTGTTGGGGTTGTGGGCTTGGGTTCGGGTCGTGCTGTATCTGTGTGGTTGTGTGGTTTCTTGCGCATGCACTTAAAGACCTGCGTGGTGTTGTACGTCTGTGCCTGTGCCTGGCTACCGATCTGTCTGCACAGCAAGCTTGCTACTACATACGTGCACACCTGAGACCCTAAACCCTAAACCCTAAAGTAAACCCCATAAACCACCAAAGCCAACCCTGTAAGCACCCTAAATTTTAAAGCGAAACATGACACACACTGACAAACCGTAGTCACGCCCAAAAACTCTTGGAACCTTTCGGGTATACACCTTTATACGGTTGATGATATAAACCCAGCATTACCCATTATAAAGAATATACCATAATTCCCATAGCCTAGGGCCCTTATAAGGCACTGCAGGATTTATATCATCAACAGTAGTACGTACCCTGATGGTGCCCTACATACCTTAAGAGAACCCATATAGAACCCTCTCAGGGTGCATGTACCTGTAGGCGATGGTTCGGTCGCCCGATGAACCCTGAACCTAAACCCTTAACCCTAAACCCTCGAGCGAAACCCTTCAGGAAAGTCTTCGGACGCCAGGATACGGCTCCCATGCCAAAGAAATCGTGCCCCCTAGGGCACCTGGTGATCGAAAACAAAAAAAGGGTCGAGGTCGAGGAAGACCAAAAGGAGCCGTCACACGTAGAGAAGGGATCTGTGGGGGGTATCGTATGTTTCCCTATGCTTCCAGGGACCTTATTATTGGGTCCTTAAGGGGTCTAGGCCCTAACTCTAAGGACCTTGGAGGCACAGGGTTTTGTAATATCAAACATCAAACCCCCACTTGGGCTTCACAACGGATTTGATCGACCCTTAGTTGTCAGGCAAGAAGTACATAGAGAAACGGACATCCCTAAACCCTAAACCCTGAACCCTAAACCCTAAACCCTGAACCCTAAGTTTTAAACCCTAAACCCTAAACCAAATCACGTGTGCATACCTGCATCTGGTCTTGCTCTCAGGCACAGGCATCGATTGTATGTGCACATTGTGGCAGGATATCGAAAAGTTGCATCATATGGGAGACCTGAATACTTAGGACAGGAGGGTCTACAAAAAGGGGATGCTGTTACTCAATATCCAGCTCCCTCAGATCAAGCTGCTCATGGGGCTCGGTCGGGCTACGGGGGTTGAATGTGTAACATGCAGACTCCTTCATCGTCTCCAGCTGATTACTTGGAGCCGCAGTGCATGGGTAGCTATAGCCAGCTGTAACTACAGCCACCTTACTTACGTATAGCCGTACTTACTACTGTTGATGATATAAATCCTGCATTACCTGAAGGACCCTACAGTATGGGAATTGTGGTACACTCCTTCTTGTGGGTAATGCAGGATTTATATCATCAACCGTAGGTCTTGTGATTCCCCAACTCAACCGATATGCGGAGGGCATAGTGCACATAGTAAACCCTGTGCTACACTATCTCAAAACCCCGGACCCCCCTCAACAAACTACGTCAGGCTGTCTTATTGGGGTTTTCGAAGTTTGGTTATAGACGAAAAGCCCAAGACCCAATAGGAATAAATATAATTGAGGGGCAAGGGTTTGAGTTTTAGGAAGGTTAAAGCGTGAACAAACCCCTACCCGATTTTTCGGACTTTCAGAGGTTTATATATGTCTGCAGGGGCTTTAGGGTCTACACAAAGTCAGGTGACTTCGTAAGTGCGGTTCTGAGCAAGGCAGCCATGGTCCTGTAATGGCTGCTTATCGGTCAAACACAGGTGTATGAGCACCCCTGTCTCTGGTTCCCTGTTGGGCCATATTAAAAATGATCATGTTTAATCCTGATTAGGGTTTTATTATAACAAAAATGTAAAAATGTATCCAACAAGGACCCAGGCCTATGGCGACCGTTCAAGTCAGGTAGCCCCATAGCCGTTGAGAAAGCTTCTAGACCCCCGGCTTGTACACCTTATGGACGCCATCTTCCACCCTCCGAAGTCCCCTCTCAGGCTAAGGTTGAGGGGTTTAGGGCTTCGAGGTGTCCGACCAGCCCTCCTACCATTCTAGCGCAGCCTAGACAGGTCCCAAAGGCAGTCCGCTGCGGGATTTTGACGTCTTTGAGATCAGCCCTGAATTCGAAACCCCTGCAACCGTAAACCGCCAAGTCCCATTACCTAGAATGTCCATGTAACCAACTACTAGAAGCCCTACATCTATTCTTTGATTGGCTTCTGGCACCTAAAGCCCTGCTATTTGGGCACATGGACCCTGAAGAATTCTTCTACTTCTAAATCAGATCCTAAACCTTAAACAATACCAAAGCACAAAGATAGATCCCGACACAGGTGGCTCGCACCTCGAAGGGGGCAGCGTTGAGAACACAAACAAAACTTTCCAGGATGTCGGCATTGGGTTTTAGGGTCTAGGGTTTAGGGCTTAGGATTGGAATGGAATAGGGATTGGGGGTTCAATGTAGTAACTATGGTGTACGTCACTGTCTTAAGGAACTCCAAGGGACGGTACAGGTGATTATCAGGCTTCTATATGCAATGATCTTGCTGTAACTCCTTTCTCCCAAGCATCCTCTCTCCCAGAGAAGGCTTCGGGTTCAGGCATGGTAGGGCAAAAAAGCGAAATCCTCAACTGCCACCGGAAACCGAGTCTGAACCAGAATCCAAACAAAGAGCCATATGAGTGGGAGCCAACAGGCCTTGCAAGAAGTAAGCCAGTGGTTCCAGCTAATATCCTCACAGCGACCTTATGAATTTGAACAAGGTTTCGAAGAAGGGCTATATTATAAATTTATGTATGTATGTATGTTTGTATGCATGTTGGCCCTTTCAAGTGGTGATGTAGGAGCCCCTCTACACAGCATCTGCATTTATTCAGTATACATGTAAAACAATATATTCATACAGGTACTTGGACCCTTAAGCAGCTTAAGCAACAGTACTCAATTCACGGAACAGGGCATCAAACCTTGGTACCTACTGCTCCCACGTGCCTACACTGATGTGCTGCAGCCTTAGTGACTTAGTGTGGTTTAGGGTATAAGGTTCACGGTTTAGGGTGCTGAGGCTTTAGGGTTTAGGGTTTGGGTTTCAAGACGACTAAAGTGGGGGAACCCAAGGAGCCGTTTAGAAACGAACTTTCAATCCTGAACCCCTCGGGTTTAGGCCTTTGGAGGTTGGTGGCTTCCAAAAAATCCCGCGGTTGGGGTTTAGGGTGTTTTTCTTCTTAACCGGACCTTTTTCGGGTTTAGGGTTTAGGGTTTGTGGAACATGACAGTCCTCATGCAGCATAAGGAATCCTAGCACTCATCCTCAAAAATCCATGTTCCAACTTGCTGGGGCTCATAGGCTTGGGTTTTGAGTTTCGGGTTCAGGGTTTAAGCTTTTGGGCTTTGGGGGTTCAGATTCGGGGAGTGGTGAGTCCAATTCGGGCTCTCTGGGTTTTAGGTCTTCGGCCTTATGGGGCGTATAAACGGCTTAGGGTTTAGGGTTTGGGCAGAGGAAACCGTTGCAAACTTAAAGGCTTTCGAAGGTGGGCGTTCTGGGGTTTCAGGGTTTAGGGCTTAGGACTTAGAAAAACGCAGCTTGTTTTACATCGTTTTTTCTTCTGTCAAACATACCGGGAAATTGTAGACCCAAACAAAGGTGCCAGAAACCCTGAAGAGCCCTGCAGCCATAAACCCTAACGCATAAACCCTTAAACCCTAAACCCTTGAACCTAAAACCCTACACCCTTTCAACCCTAAATCCTAAATCCGTAAATCCTATGAGCCTTCGACCATGACAGGTCAGGCATTAAGCGGGGACCCTTGGCGGTTCACGACGCTTCCATACTTCGCAAGGGCATGCCACTTGAAGCAAGACGTACAACGTCGGGTCGGCTGGCCATGTGCGACATCTCCCCACATGGTGGGGCTGCCGGCACTGGCCACAAACCACCGAGAGCGATCGCCACCTCTGTAATTAGATGGCATTGGCAACGTTTTGTGGGGACGACCGACTTGATGTATCCCCCAGAGAGCTCAGGCATTGCGGCGGGTTGGGGTGTAGCGGGTTAGTATGGGGGCAGGGTTTGGGGCTGCAGGCAGGGTTTCAGAAATTATGGGATTTAGCAGGAAGATATTCAATGTGCAGCTCAGGCGCACGGGCTGGGGATAGGCGCACCTCAGCTTTGTCAGGACTAAACACAGGAGTTGCCACAGAATTAAAATAGTTAGACTCTGGTTTTCGGGTCTATTATATACCATTCATTATGTTAAGGGCAAGAAAGGGATACTATCACTGTAAACCCTAAAACTCCTGAACCCCGCAACCTGAACCGAATTCACCAACCACAGCGTTGGAGAGCCTTGCCAAGATTAAATTTACGGCCTTAATAAATAGATAGGGCTTGAGGGTACGTCATACTGTAACTATATCAGGGTCTTTAGGACACTAACTCGAAGTATTCCGCCCCCTAAACCCTAAATCCAAAACCCCAAACCCAAACAGGGACTTTCGGAATGATCTTTTTCTCCAGCCAAGGCGGTCTTTGGAGGCTTCCTATCTCGCTAAACCCCGAACTTTGGGGTTTAGGGTTTAGGGTTCAGAATGAGCGCATTTCCAAGTCCCGGCTCACCAAAACCCAAAGCCACCCTGTACTGTGTTCTTGTTCAACAATGTAGTTCAAGTTAGTCGTAGCTTTGACAAGAGCCCAGTATATACCTGACAATCCCCAAATCCTTTGTTTTTGGGGCTAGGGTTTCTAATATATAGGGTTTAGGGCTCAGGAATTCGGTTCAGGGCTTGGGAGAGCGGACCTTTTGACGCGCAAGCGCTACGAAACACTTTCGGGGTGTCATAGAACCTTGAAGACAGCAGATGACGGGCTCCACCGGTAATCCCTCTGGCTGGTCGCCTCTCTTTTGCTGCTGTCTCCGCCCCAGTCTCGGCTTCGAGGTCTTCCGTCTGCTGATCGGACCCACGCTTAACATAGGGGCCTTAACAATTAGAATAGGGTTTTGGGGCCCAGTATACTATAATTATCATAAGGAACCCCCAAAATAATATAGGTAATTATTTAGACCCCTACAGTAAGCCCCGAGCCTGCTGAGGTGGACCTGGCTGCAAGTCGCGGCTTCAGCTTGGATCTCTGGTTCTCGACGTCGCCCACTTGGCTGCCTTCATCATGGCCTGCGGTGTCTCTGCCTTCTCCGTTCGAGGTGTCTCTGCCTTCTCTGTTCGAGGTGTCCTCTTCAACACCCTGGTCCAATTCTCGAGGTTCTTGTTTGGGACTTTCATAAGCCGCGACGAGTTTAAACTTTCAGATCGGTTCCATGAGGAATAATATCATCCCAACTAGGAGGAGACCTAATCTCTAAACCCGGGTTTAAGTTTAATTGGTGAAGCCCAAAGGTTTCAAAAGAGGGGTACAGAGAGTGTCCAATTCGGTCGGCGAGGCTTGGACTAATGTAGGGGCCTTAATAATTAGAATAAGGTTTGGGGGTACATAATACTATAAGGATAATAAGGAACCCCCAAAACCCTATTCTAATGATTAAGGCCCCTACATTAGGGACTGCTAGGTTTAGGGTTCACGGTTTGCAGGGTAGAGGAACTGTTAGGATTGAGATATTTGGGCTCATGCGTTCTATATACACATCCTTCTCTAAAGGATATACAAAAACATCCCAGAACCTGCATCCAAACCTCGGGGCTCTAAACCCAAACCTGAAAAAACCCTGACCAGCAGAACAGAAGAAGCCAAAATCTCTGCACCCTAAACCCCACACCCTACCTACTGCCTCTAAAACCTACCTGCCTCTGACTCCTTTTTTGGTTTCTTCATAGAGTTCCTACAACAGGGTAGGGTTTTTGGGGCGATGGGTACCGAAACCGAAGAGAGGCACAAGCTCTCCACGCATTCCAAGCCACATGCCCCAGAACGCTCAAAACGTCAGCGCAGTAAGGCAAAAACCTCTGCAAAGGGCATGACAAGTTTGAGGCACTTCGGGCGCAGGGCTTAGGTGTTGAGGGCAAGTTTGGGGATTAATTGGGGCTTGGGATTTTTGTGGCTTAGAGTCGGCAAGGGCTCAGAATTGGTTGCTTTGGTTCTTAAGCTTCGCACATTTAGACACATCACCTCAACAAAAAAGACTTGAGGAAGCTTCAACACATAGGAGCCTTAATGATCAGCTAAGGGGTTAGGGTCTAGGTATACTAACTATACTTACAATAAGGAGCGGCAAAATCGGATTCGTAATTACTTAAGCTGCTTTGGTATATCAGTATCTGTGTCATCATCAGCATCGTGCTGCTGCCACCGCTGCAGCAAATAATGCAATGTTGGTGATGGTAGTGATGACAGGACAACAGCCTGAAGATCCAAGAGCAATGTAACAGCGTAATCTCAAGGTCTCGGAAGTTGTGTGGCATCGACGATCATCTTGCTTAAATCTGCTCTGTTGAGGGATTTCGGGTTAAGGGTTGAGCCTTGAACGTCTAGGAACTTGCTAGGCCCTGGAAGCAAGTTGAGCAGACATCCGATCCTGGATCAAAACCCTCCCATCCAAAAACCCCACGCACCCAAAGGCCCTAAACCCAGGTGACACCTTAAAGTCAGGGCCTGTGGTGCCCACCTACTCACCCTATGAGGATCCTAGACAAGTTTCCGAAACCCTAAACCCTAAACCCTAAACCGTTCGCTATCGGGCATGGAGCATCCATAGAAGCCACAGGAGCGATCGCAGACTGGGCTTCCGGTGAGCCTTTGCTCGGAGTGTCACACAAGGAGGAGTCTGTAAGGAGTGTAGGGTTTCAGGCTTACGGCTCTTAGGTTTAGGGTTTAGGGTCTATCGTAAACCTTAAAAAAGTTGGAAACCAGATTAAGGACCAAATAGTGCGGAGATTCCCTAGACATTCCTCTTTAAGCTTATAAGGATTGAGGCTGTTGGGTTTCCAGCTTCTTAAGCTTCTACTATAAGGGCTGTTCGGGTTCTTGAAGTTCTTAAGGGGCCTTATAAGGTCGTAGGGTTTAGGATCACATAAAAGTCGTGGGGGGCTTCAGTTCAGGAGAAGCCACATACTGGGAAGGAGGCGGGTGGTTCTGCAAAGTGGAGGGTGCAGAAGGCGTCCTTATTCTAATCAGGAAATGACTATAGAGGGTCGGTATTAGGGGCCCCGTGTTGTCGTAATCTCCCGTTTCTTCACCTCCCGTTTAAAGATAGCACGGGTGACACGAGGTCGCTGTAGGCAACATCCGAACGCATACGGGGGCCTTTATAGATGGAACAGAACTTGGGCGGCTCCGTACGATGAACATAGGGGCTATGCAGAAACACAGCTACTAAGTATTCGGAATCTCTATATTTTCAGCCTGCATCTGTCAATTCATTACGTACACCCAAAGTAGCACTCAACTTTTGGGGGTTCCCGGAAACTTTCGCAGCGACACCAAAGGCTGTGGAGGAATAGGAATATACATCGGACTCTACACGGATCCTTCATTATGTGGTGCAAGTACACATTCCGTAAAGTTTCCGGGTTCCTGGGCTTCGAATTCTTGAAAAGGGTGTGGAAACCCCTGGAGAGCTTCGCTGACGTCTCGGAAAGACAGATAGGTCGACTCGGGAAGCTGTGGGTGTTTTCAGGAGCACTCGCTGCAAGGCTGTACGGATTTGTAGGTGCTTGTTGCAAGGTCCGTGTGATATGAAAGAAACCCTAAACTCTAAACCCCTAAACCCTGAACCCTTAAACCCTAAACCCTGAAACATAAACCCTATAAACCCCAAGCCGCAAAAGGTTCTGTAGGGGTCTGGGACGTAGGGGCTGCGCAATTTGCCTAGATTGTCCGTGTGCTTGGGGGGCGGTTCCGAGGTTTAGGGTTGAGGGGTTTGGGGTTTAGGGTTGAGGGCTTTAGGGGTTTAGGGGTTTGGGATTCAGGGTTTAGGGTTTGGGGTTTAGGGTTAGGGTTGAGGGCTTTAGGGTTTAGGGGTTTGGGATTTAGGGTTTAGGGTTTGGGATTTAGGGTTTGGGGTTTAGGGTTTACGGCACTTTGGAATTCTTCTTCTGGTGAACTCGAAACACGCTGAGGGAATCGTCGCTGAGGCACTTCCATCAGCGCCACAAGCACGGCGATCACACCGATGTGGACCATGACCTGCACGGCCGGTAGGTCGAGGGGGGGTCGGTTTTCTGCTTTCTAGGCAGGGCACTAAACCCCCCAAAACCCTGAACCCCAAAACCCTAAACCCTGCTTTGGCTTTAAGGGAAAGGGTTCAGGGAATACGAAGGACTACAGGTTAGAGCGGTGGAGACTCCCGGGCGTTGGGGGGGGGGAGATTCTAAGGGCCTTGGGACGGAGGGTTCTAGAGTTTGGAGCTGCTGCACTGCTGGGTCTGACTGTGTTGGAGACCATTCCTTCTTGGTCAAACAGAGGGCCCTGAAAAATGAGAAGAGGGCTTGAGGGTATATTACATGATAGCTATGTCGGGGCTATAAAGGCATGCTCTCCGTAAGCATGCCGAACCCTGTATGAATCCAAATGCCCTCCCGAGAAAACAAACGGGTGCCACCTTGAACCCTTAATTCCCTCATCCACAAACCCGCAAGATCGTCCTTCTGGCAATAGAGCCGGTGTGATCTGTTTCAGTGCAACCTGTCGAAGTCATGTGAAACCCAGATCCCGGAGAACATCCGAATAAAACCCGACTACATGTATGCACATATGCGTATGTATATGTCCATCACCCAAAACCCTAAACCCTAAACCCCCATGTGTATACATACACCCGAAATTCTTGGGCCTCGAAGTCTTTCAACCCTTGAAGCCCCAACCAAACCCTAAACCCTAAACCCTAAACCCTAGACCAACAAAACCGACGACCCCGAAGCTTTCGACACCTCGGAGTCCTCAACCCTCGATCCCGAAGCCTCCCCCCCCCATTGCGATTTAGGGTTTAGGGTTTAGGGTTTAGGGTGTAGGGTTTATAGGGCTTAGGGTTTAGAGTTTAGAGTCTAGGGTTTAGGGTTTCGGGTGTAAAACTCTGGAACAAACCTGATAAAGACCTTCTCAGGCCTGCTAACCACCCTTCACCCCCCAAGGACTCTTCTCTCGCCCTTGCAGACGCTTTTTTGCCAGCTTGCTCGGCAAGACAGGTTGAAGGTCGTGACGCGCATCTTCCCCACCTCCTGCAGAGCTTTCAGAGTTTAGGGTTTCAGGGTCTAGGGCTTTAGGGCTTTAGGGCTTGAGAGTTTCAGGGTTTCGGGTAGGGATTAGGGCTTCGGGATCAGAGCTTGGGGCTTCCAGGAAGGTCGGGCTTGGAGTTTGGGGTTCAGGGTTTAGGGTCTAGGGTTTAGGGTTTGAGTCTCAGGCGGCAGGGTGCGGAGGGTTTGGGGTTTTGAATACTTCGATTCCGGTTTTGGGCACATGATAGCAGTGTTTCAAGAAAAGGAGCCCTAAGGAATACTGTTCGAGCAACTGCCGAGTTCATAAGGCGGAAACAGTTATGAACCTCCAGATCCTAATGAATCTGAAATATGGTCACCAACAGTGCAAAGGATCCCAGAGACTAGCTCAGCTACTACTAACCGGAACTGGGCAAAGGGCCAAGCTGCTTGAGCGCGTGAGTTTCATACTGCAAAGTACCGGACTGGAAATATGGAGCCAAGAAACGGTAGGTTATCATCCAGGGCCTCGATGATGTGCAAAAGCAACCAGAAAAAACACATTGAACACCCGATAAAGAGCCCATAAAAGCCCATGCCAAACCCCTGAAATGGCCGCATAGAACACATGGAAACCCCCTTAACAAAACTATAGCCCTAAACCCTTTATAAACCCTAAACCCCTCTTTTCTGAAACACCTGAGGCTCCGCCTCATCGATTCTCGCCTCCATCGTCTGTTCGGAGAGCTTCTTCGACTGGCCCTCCTTAATCAACACGACTTTTCGGGCCCCTTCAAGGATTACCATAAGGCTTCCATTGCAAAGGTTGCTATAATTATAAGGGGTGTGTGGGGGGATCTAGGGTTTAGGGTTTAGGGTTACCATAAGGCGTCCATTGAAGGTTACTAGGGTGTGTGGGATTTAAGGGAATCAGCGCTTGCAATTTTTTCCTTGGAATCAGGGCTTTGAAGAAAGCCCTGAATGCAAAACCCTAAACCCTAATGCCGTAACCCACGGCTCCCTGAACTCTAAACCCTGTACACACACCTTAGACCCTAAACCCTAAACCCCAGAGCCTAAACCCTAAACCCCAAACCCAAAACCCTAGACACTAGACCCTATAAACCCTAAACCCCAATGAAGCTGTCGAGTTTAGGGTTCAGGGTGTATGGCTTCATATGAGGGTACCAAAAATTCGACGTAAGTCCTTGTTTCTTAGGGTTTTGGGGTTTTGGAGTCTCCCTAAATCTTAATAAACCCTAAAACCGAGGGTTTATAAGGTTTATAGGCTTTAGGGCTTGGGGTTTAGAGCGTAGGCTGCTGGGAGGCTCGTGCTAAGGGTCGATTAGGGCTTAGGGTCGAGGGTTTAGAGCTGAGGGTTTAGGGTTTGGGGGTCATAGAGCTTAGGGCTTAGGGTTTGGGGCTTAAGGTCTAGGGTTTAGGCTTTAGGGGCTTGATCAGGGTCTCCAGTATGGTAGGGTCGGTGAAGGCTTCGAGTTGAGAGCTTAGGGTCACTGGGTGTGCTGTGTAGGGTTGTAAATCCTTGATGACCATTTAGGGTTTTGGGGCCTTGGGGAGCCCTGAAAATACGGATCCAGACAATAATTCGATTCAGCAATTGCTGAGTGGGCGGAGGCCTAAGGTGCAGGGGACTGGTTTCTTCAGGGTTTCAACGTGTTGGGTTTTGGGGATATTATTATGGCTTGCTTGAAGCTCCAAGAAGGCTTGCTTACAGGGCTTTTGAAAGGGTGTTGGATTGTGAGGAATCTAGCGACTTATAGCTCATATTCCACGGTTGAAATTTTGGGTCTAAGCTAGGATCCGTGCTGGGTTCCGAACTGTAGGGCGTTCCAATTGTAGAATTATTTAGGGTTCCGCACAGGGACCATGATTTTGACAGTCACCCGAAGCCCGACCCGTTGTCCGAGCTCAGCCAAGAACCTAAACCCTATCAGACTAAAACCCCTACTGCTTTCGCAACAGACCCAGTTTCCCCGAAGGAGGCGCTGGACAGCTGCTGAATTCCCCGACGCAAATCCTGAAGGAAACTTCAGGCTGACGCTGGTTAAGGGCTTCAGTTGCCGGTAGAAGTTCTACTGCCTTCTTTGTCCTAAACCCTAAACCCTAAACCTTAGCTATAGACCCTAAACCCTAAACCTTAAACCCGGTTTCTTCTTCGAGTGATCTGACACACGCATTACGATGCTTAGCCTTGCAGTCTTGCGCGACTGTAGGCAACCAGCCGCCGCTTTCATGGGGTTCTGGAAAGTGGGACGTTTGTACTCTAGAAGCCATATAACGAAGCCTTTTTGAATACAACTACTAAATCGGCTAAACATGCAGCCCATATAAATAGATCCTAGACATCCTAGACTAGTAACATCGGGGCAATAAGAATCACTTGAAATCTGATTCGGGGTATAGTCAACTGCGTGTATATAGGGGATTCAGCGAGATATTACTGTCGTATTCTAGGTTCCCCAGTAGCCCCTTAATCATAAGGGTACCCTTTTTCCTACTATTTGGTTTTGATAAGGGAACCCAAAACGAAAAAGGGCAAAAGGGTACTACTGGGGAACCGAGTATTAAGCATTCCGACCCCTACATGATTTCGACCTCAGGCTGTAGTACGTTTTGCTGGATGACCTTTCTCTGGCAAGGATCTCACAGCACGAAACTCAGGTGACCCGAACTACATTTACTAGGTTCCCCAGCAACCCAGGGTGTCGCTGCTGCTACTATTCAGTCTTAATCCGGAGCCCCCAACAAAGAAAAGGTAAAAGGTATTACTAGGCGAGCGAAAACATCCGTAAACCCTATCAAACCCTGAACTTTATACACCAATGAGACACCTTAACACTCTGTAACAGCTGCTGGGAACGTGCACTACTTGCACTAGACTTGGAAGTACACTATTTCGTTGAGGTTGGCCACCCTGGCCCATAGATTGAGGGGCCGGACACCGGGAGCACCGGGGGCAGTGCTTTAGACATCGGGTTCCTCATGAACCAAGGGCTTCGGTGTTCTGAAGTACGCTGGAAGGGTCTGCAACAAAAAAACGGTGCTCTTGAGGTGCCTTCTAGTTCAGGGTGCAAAGCTTAGAAGATAGGATTTTAAAACAAGTTTCAGGGTTTCAGGCCGAATTCCCCATCCCCAGTTAAAGGCGCGGCACTGAAACCCTAAAACCCTAAAACCCTGAACCCTAAACGTCGCTTCGAAGTTTTTAAGTTGTCGAAAGCTCGTCGCGTACGTCACGTGACGCGCGAAACTGCAGCTTGCCAACCCTAAAATCTAAACCCTAAACCCGCTCCTTTGCGGTGAACCACCAATGGCAGCAAAGGAGAACGCCGCAAGTTGCCACTGCAGCCAGGTCCTCGGATGATCTGGGGCTTTGCAATTGAAGGGTCAACCCACAACCCTCAACCCAAAACCCCTTTAAGGGTTTTGGTGTTTGAGTATTAGGTCCTAAGGTTGTAAAGACTTTGAGACGACGACGATGTCAACTACGACGACGACTACGACGTTACTACTACTACTACTACTACTACTACTACTACTGCTACTGCTACTACTACTACTACTACTACTACTGCTGCTAGCAATAAGAAGGGCAATATATTAATAATACTGCTACTACTGATAATACTAATTACTACTGCTAATAATAATAGGTGCTGCCACGAGTACTAATTACTGGCGCTGCTAGTACTACTAGAACTACTAGAACTACTAGTACCGCTAGTACTACTAGTACTATTAATACTGCTCACACTAGTACTAGCACTAGTACGAGTACTGGTACTGGAACCAGAGCGAGAACAAGTGCAACTACTGTCACTAGCACTACCTAAAACTTGAACCACAGACCTGAAACACCGCTTCCCAAAATCCAAAACCCCTAGATTCTGCAGGCTCGAGGCGGGTGCCGCCCAGCTGTAAGCAGGTTCCATGGCTGCAGCCCAAACCATACCTAGTCCTAGCCGATATTCGTTTGTCTTCAGTTGCTCCATGCTGTGGCCTGAGGGTTTTAGGTTTAGGGGTTTAGGGTTTAGGGTTCAGGGTTTAGGGTTTAGGGTTTAGGATTTAGGGCTTAGGTGTAGGGGTACGGACTTCGCAACTCAAGGGCTTTAGCTTTGAGGGGAGATGTCCGGGAGCCTCCAGTGCATGGTGCCAGCATTCTTTGCGCTTGTCGGCGGGGTTTATGGTTTGGGGCATTGTTTATTTGTTTTTGCTTTGCATCGTCTGGCATATAGTTTGTTTGTGCTGAATGAAAACACAGATAGCACAATATACAGCATTCTATCCCTGCTTTATATGTACGTATGCGAAACGGGATATGTTGGAGGGCAATGTAAGGGCCTTGATAATTAAAATAGGGTTGTGGGATATACTATACTACAGTTATTTCTTAGGAGCCCCAGAATAGTATAGACTATTTTTTAGGCCCCTAGCCTTCAGACTAAAGAGCATAAGCTTCCGGCCATGCCTGGTGCCGCAGCCACGGCTTAGGGCTTTGGGTTTGGCAAGTTTCGGGTATTGTTCAGGGGTTTTTCCAAGACTTCGCGCAGGGCCTGGCCTTTCCTGTCAAAGGGTGTTTAGGGTTTAGGGTT
>CAJNJA010053498.1:8696-24981 GCA_905231915.1 Symbiodinium necroappetens | reverse complement strand
GATAGATAGATAGATAGGCAGGTAGCTAGGTAGATAGATAGATACACGCGTGAGACACATAACCCGATAACAGATAGTAGATAACGGATACCAGACGACAGAAAATAAGTAACAGAGAGAAGACCATGCATATTACACAATATGTTCATAGTGGTATACAACATATACGTATTTTACAAATACTGAGAGCTATCTGTATACACAGTATACAACGTATCAGGAACTTTATACATTAATACGCATGCTATATACTATAAACACACATATATATATATAACATTCTATGCATGACTATGCATAAAAAGAAATATATATGTATGTATATATATATATATGTATGTGTGTGTGTATACATATATAAATATGTGTGTGTACATATATATATGTGTGTGTGTGTAAGAAATATGTGTGTGTGTGTATATATATATATGTATATATACACACATAATGTGCAAACTTACTGAAGAACTGGGCTCCCCAGGCCGAAGATTCGGCTCGGCGAGGCCGTGAGGTCTGCATTCGACTCCAGGGCCTCCGGGGAACGCGTCTTTTCGGGGTTTAGGGTTTAGGGCTCTAGGGTTCTAGGGTCTAGAGTTTAGGGTTTTAGAGTCTAGGGTTTAGAGTTTAGGGTTTAAGGTTTAGGGGATTTAGGGGCTTTAGGGTTTAGGGTTCTAGGGTTTAGAGTTTAGGGTGCAGGGTTTAGGGTTTAGAGTTTAGGGTTCAGGGTTTAGCGTTTAGAGTTTAGGGTTCAGGGTTCAGGGTTTAGAGTTTAGGGTTCAGGGTTTAGGCTTCGGGTGCAGAAATTAGTTGTTGTCTTGTACCTGGCCCCCTTTCTCTCTGCAGGAAGTCCCTTGGGTCGAAAGCCATGCTGGCTGAGGCTGTTGGTTTAGGGTTTAGGGCATCCAACAAGGGTTTAGGTTTAGTTTAGGCTGAGTTTGGTGTGTTGCAATCGACAACTTGGATATGGACTTTTCCTTAAAATGATCTACGGCTTCGTTCTGTGGCGTAAAGATGATAACACCGATGCCGCATGAATATCTTGAATAAAGCACCGAGCTCCCAACATCTGGCAGTCGAGCACTGACCATACGAGGAAACACGCAAACCTGGCCTAGCCTAAACGCCAACAAGCCTGAAGGAATAACGGCATAGGGTTTAGGGTTTAGGGATATGTCAGAAGAACTTGAGAACCAAAACAATACAACACGAACAAGAACCCGTAGTAATCATAATGCAGCAGCAAGTCGCCCCAAAGCAATTATTTTCCATCCTCAGGGCCTTGGGGGCTTAGGGTTTTACTTAAAGCCTTCAAGCAGGGCCCAGAATCAACGAAACGCCGAAAGAAAGGGAACCCCCGGAAGTCAAAGAAAGCGAAACCCCGGAAGTCAGAGAAGCCGTAGTCAGAAAAAAGTCAAGATCAACAAGGTACTTGCGGAGGGAGCAGGCAACACACGCGCAAACACGGAGACAAAATCTCTCTCAAAAACAGATGGAAGCCCTACACCCTAAGCTCTAAACGCTGAGCACTAATTAACCCTAAACCCCAAGAGCCCTTACAGCCTTATATTAACCCATGAAGGAAGCTTAAGCCCAAAGCCCTGTCGGAGTACCTCGGTGCTAGCGGCCCGCAGCTTCTGTCCGTGCTCTTTCAGCTCCTCGTCCTCGGAAGGAATACTTGGAGGGTCCGGGGACTTAGCAAGTAGCTATGTTATAGACTTATAAGTATCTAGGACCCTTCTGAGGGTACTTCTACGTCTACTTATTTCCCACTTACGAAGTCCCCGGCCTCTCCAAGTAGGAGTTTTAAGGCTCAGGGAGAGACCAGGGTCGATGATCGGCGTTTTTCCCTACTGGGTTGACATTTAAAAGTCTTTAGAGGGTCTTATGGAGTTGTTGTAGCTTTTGGTGCTTTCGTTGTTAAACTGCAACAAGGGTGTTGTGAGAGAAGGCTTGCCTTACAACAAGGGCATTCTTAAACTCTTCTTCCACGGGTCTCTTCTGCCGCTGTGACTTTTTATGCTTTCTTGTAAGGTCACGGTTGAGGAGGGCGTCCAGTAGAAGGGCTTAGGATTTTGGCTTGCGGATTGGGATTTTGGGTTTCGGATTCGGCAAGGGTTTAGGACTGTCACTTAAAGTGGTTTTGAGTTCCAGTGTGTAGGGTGTTGGGTTTAGGGCCAGGGGTTGGTGTTCGGGGGTTTGGGGTTGAGAGCTCAAGGTATTTGGGTTCAGATATACCCTAAACTATGGGCAGTTTAGTATACTCCAGCCCTAGCTCAGCCGACATGCCCCAGTCAATTCGCGCCTTCGCTAGTTATAAGTTATAAGCAAGCTTGTGCGTCCTACGACATACCCAATGCAAGCGGGCCACTCCACAAGACCCTTAAGCGCTTCCACCCCCGGTAATCCTATCCTTCCTAAAGCGCTAAAGCTCTATAGATCAAAAATCCCACGCCGTAAAATCCAGCTCTGAACACCTGGGGTGTTTACGAACATCAGAAAGCTCGCTGCTACATCGCCTACTTTAGGAGCCTCAGTTTTTTTGATCGGGGCTGCTCGGAGAGTTCCCTTGAAAGCTTAAGAAGGGTTGAGAAAAGTGCTCTATGATATATAGAGGGGCCTCAAGAATTGGAATGCGGATATTTTTTAACACCTTGGTCACTATATAGTTATAATAGGGAACCCAAGCGAATCATGCTTCGGTAAATATTAACGCGATTACTTTGATTCATGAACCCCGTCCCGTGGTACAGCATGTGCCGGCATCCCATTGGGTCGAGGGGTGCATTAATCCGGGGTATGTAGGAGGAGGGGGTGCGGCTGCCGCAAAATGTCAGATTTAGGCTTTGTAATCTTAAGGTTTGAATGCCATCCTTGTGGATTTGAAGGTCTCAAGTGAAGTGTAGGAGTCGGGAACATGTTTGCCCGAGATAATCTAGTTTCGTTAGTATGCCTTTCTGAAGGAGCCCAGAGGAATGCCCTTAGTAAATACTCCCACCCCTTTGCTACTCCGGAGCTGCGAGAGCTGGCGGCCTTCATCCGACCCGTCTTTCAGAGGAGTTAGGATTAGGGGGACCCTTGGGGATATAGACCCTCTCAATAAAGTCCCGTTTAAGAGAGCCATAATTAGGGTTAAGAAGCGTCCCTTTTTAAGGGGTCTCCCTAATACTACATGGGATTCAGCTCGCGGCCCAAACCGACCGATGAAGACCGGAGTTTTCCAGGCGCCATCCCGGTAGATGGGCGATCGCTGAAGATTTAGGGCTTAGGGCTAGGGATTTAGGGTTTAGGGTTTGGGGTTTGAGGGTTAAGGGCTTGGGGTTTTAACATCATCCGCTGAGCTCCAGTACCCGAACCCCCAAACCCTAAACCCAAACCCTACAAGCCCACAGCCCCAAAGCCGCATCCCGAAACCTCCTGGGTCAACCTCCACCCCACGAAGCCCGTCCTCCAACATCCGCAAGAGACTGCGGAGGAACTCATGGGCATCCTTTCGGAGGGGCATTGCAGGGTCCAGGGCACCTGTAGGGAAGGCTTTGAAGAATTACTTACAAATTTTTTAAGCTATTTACCAAGTATGTGTGTGTGTGTATGTATGTGTATATATATATAATTATATATATATACACGTTTATTTACACGCGCATTTCTGAGTTGGGTCTTGTAGTGTTGCGTCTTCATGCGTCAGGGTTTAGGGCTTGCGGGGCCCAGGGCACCCGTTCGTGAGGGCTGTTTCGGGCTGGCCCAAGGTTGCTGGGAGGGTCAGAAGCCTAAACCCCGAACCCTAATGAACCCTTAGCCCTGAGCCCTAAACCCTAATTAACCCTAAACCCTAAACCCTAATGAACCCCCAACCCTAAACCCTAAAACCAAACCCTAGACCCTAAACCCTAGACCTGTGTATTCGGGGTTGTTTAAAAGTCGAAGCTTGCTTCTGAATTTTGTTGAGGTTGTATTGGGCCTTCGCATGGTTGACGTCGTTAGATAAAGGATCGTCGGGGTGGATGCAATATCGGGGCCGTAATAATTAGAATAGGGTTTTGGGGTATATTATACTAAACATATAGTAAGGACCCCCAAAAATAGTATTGGTGATCAGTGGGCCCCTATAAAAATGGTAATTAGTGGGCCCCTGAAGCCCTAGACGCGCTGAAAAACTCACACTCCCCCTAAACACTGAAGCCACCGGAAGGAACGCAAGCCAATAAGCCAAACAACGCCTAACGAAAGCTCTGAGACAAGTTAGAACAAGGAAGAGCCGCAAAAAGTGTCCTGAACCCCCCGCCCCCCCCGAACCCCTTTGACACCAGCCCTCAGACTGAACTTGAACCTAAAAAAAAGGAAACTGCAGGTGGAGTCTAGGGTATATAGGGCTTCCATAAGGCTTCTATAAGGTGTATAGACCTTCTATGAAGGCTCCTAAAACGGTAACTACCCACGTGAACATGTCCTAGACTAAACCCTAAACCCTAAACCCTAAAGCCCTAAACCCCAAACCCTAAACCCTAAACCCCTAAACCCTAAAACCCTAAACCCTAAACCCCTAAACCCCGAAACCCGTAAACCCCTAACCCTAAACCCTAAACCCTAAAGAGCTTCTCCTCCTGAGCTCCGAAGGTGAAGTCTTCGCCGAGACGTGGCAGCCAGCGAAGGACCTGCAAAATTGCTATGAGGTTTAAGGGCTTAAGGTCTAGGGTTCAGGAGTTTAGGATGTAGGTTTTAGGGTTTATAGGGTTTAGGGGTTTAGGGTTTAGGGTGTAGGGGTTTAGGGTCTAGGGTTTAAGGGCTTAGGGTCTAGGGTTCAGGATTTAGGCTTACTAAAACCCCTTAACCCTGAACCCTAAACCCCAAACCCTAAACCCCAAACCCTGAACCCTAAACCCTAAAAGGTTTGGAGTTTAGGGCTTCTTGCGGGCTAGGGCTTAAGGTTTTGGGGCTTAAGACTCTCGTTCGCTGTGAACAGACCCTCAGAGCCCCTCTTCGTGACGCAGACCGCAAGGTTTGGATGTTTAGGGTTTTGGGTTTAGGGCTTTGGGGGGTTTAGGGCTTTGGGGTTTAGGGTTTAGGGGTTAGGGGTTTTGGGGGGTTTAGGGTTTAGGGTTTAGGGTTTTGGGTTTAGGGTTTAGGGTTTAGGGTTTTGGGTTTAGGGTTTAGGGTTTTGGGTTTAGGGATCTCGGCTCAGGATTTTGAGGGCCTTTTTCCGTCTCGCGGCTCAGGGTTTAGGGTTCAGGGTTCTCGGCTCAGGTCGAGATCGGGTTCCACCTGTGTGTACAGCTGGAGCGCACGCACTGCAGCTCCTGGACAACGCAAAGCGTGACAACACGAGGCCGCTGCATTGTCACTTGCAGCTGGCTGGAACAAACCTGAACAAAAAAACGAGGTTTACAGCTGGGAACATCATGAATAGGCTAAACCCAGGCTAAACCCTTACCCTAAAACTAAACAGCTCAGGCCTACCCCAGAAGTCCAGAACCCCGGCAAACCCTCAGCGCTGAGCCTCGTAAGGTGCCGGCGGCGGTGCCTTAGGGTTGAGGGTTCAGGGCCCAGGGCTTAGGGTCCATTACAAGTAGGGTTTGGGTTTTTTGAGTGTTCAGCTAAGCGTCGAGGTCTATCCCGCGATTCATGAAGGAGTTGACTGAGAATTCGCGGGACACATCTTTATAAAAGGCTTGCAATGTGCAACAGTCGAGAGATGTATATTATCACTAAACCCGAAACTGCAACCCTAAACCGTATATTATTGACCCAAAACCCCCTTTTTTGTATAGACCTTGAACCTTGAACCTTGCACCTTCATCCTCAACTGTAACCCTGAACCCTAAACCCTAAACCCCCAACCCATAAAAGTTGCGTTCACCCTGAGGTCTGGCAATGTTGGGGTCGAAACAGCACGCAGCTACTGACTAGGACTATTGTGCCTCGGGGTTCGCCGACATACGGGTGGCTCTCTCAATGTAGGGTTCCTTTTAGGGTCCTTTTTACAAGGGTGCCGTACTATATTGGGGACCTCAGAGGGGACCCTACTTTAGAGAACTACCCAAAGCTATCATATGGAACCCCAAAACGTGCATAAACCCTACCGTAAACCCCCAAGGGCCGCTAGCAAAGTTGATCGGCCTCTGACTCGCGATTAAACTATACCCTAACCACCCTGCTCCCTTAACCTTGACCCCGGTATTACACCCTAATCGAACCCTAATAGCCCTCAAGCCCTGAAGCCCAAAACCCTGAAACCCGAAAAACCCTCAAGACCTCATGCCGAAAGGCCCTAAACCCCAAACCCCAAACCCTGACGTCGGCCGCGCCACTCTCGAGCCCCTGAAGCGCAGGTGCTGTGGTCGCACAGCCTTCTCAAGGGTTTGGGGTTTCGGCACAGGGGTTGGGATTTCCTAAACCCTAAACCCTAAACCCTACCTGGACCCTAAAGAACCTACCTTTTTAGGGCTCCTTATTATGATTTCTTTATATAAGTCCTGAAAAAGGTAGGTTATTTGGGGTTAAGGTAAACCTTAAACCCAAAATCATAAGTATCAGGCCAGTGGTTTGAATTTCTTTTGCCGAGCTTCCCATGAGAGTAACAAAGCACTTCCCTGTCGAATGCCGAACGCAGCAGGGCGGGGGGCGGATCGAACCCCTGAGTGCTTAGGGTTCCGGTGTAGGGCCGAAGGCCTGTGGTACAAGGTTGTGGTTGAGGGTTTAGATTAGGGTTTAGGGTTTAGGGTTTAGGGGTTGAGGGTTTAGGCGGTTTGGGAGTTTAGGGTTTAGGTTTATAGTTTAGGGTGTAAGGTTTCGAGTCCAGTTGCTACTGTAGGGTTTGCTGAGGCCTAGGACGTGGGACTGGTCTTAGGTGGAAAACGCTGAATGCTGCTTCCCTCGTGCAGATGCTTAGGACATCTAATACCTGAGCCAATATCGACAACAATAATCACAATAGCAAGCGTAAGCTCCAAAAACTAAACTCTAAACCCTAAACTAAACCCTAAACCCTAAGCCAGAAAACCAAGGCTCCAAACATAAAAGCCACGTCGCCTGGTAGAAAGTGTCTGAAGGAGCCATGGCCCTCCCTAACTTCTGTGGCAGACACGGAAGTTTGGGTTTAGGGTTTAGGGTTTAGGCTGATATCGGGGCCTCAAAGAGTTAGAACAGTGAATTGAATGGTGCTTCTCCATACTAGAATCCCATGAAGGAGCCCTGAGGAAGCGTAGTGGGAATTCTGAACGCCCCTTTTTTTATAATCACACAGCATGGGCTTAGGGAGCCTGTGGAAGTTCGGGCGTAGAACTTCGGCGCCCAAGGATTTAGCTTCCGGAGCCTCATTCATCCGAATGGGCTGCCTTATGGCTCCTTCATATAAGCCTGATAGAATATACTCCGTAAACCTGCTCTATTTCTTAAAGTCTTAAAGTGCCAAACCCCAAAATCCCTAAACCCTAACCCTAAAATCCCTAAACCCTCATCCCAAACTCTAAAATCCCTACATTAAGTCGAGGTTGGGTTTCCGGGCCGCCGGAAAGCCCTTACCATGCTGTGAGCTGAGCTCCAATCACGGTTTAGGGTTTAGGATTTAGGGTTCCCAGATAGGGCTCGCATTCAGGGTTTCGGCGTATGCTTCGCTTTCATTTCGAAGAGGGGGCCCAAAAACAACTCGAACACGAAACATTCAGGCGTCCAATATTGCATCTTGAAGTCCCGGGACGTGCTAATTATGGACTTTGGGCCCGGAGCGTTCCAATCCTAACCCCAATAACACAATGGAGTTAATAGCTTGATTAGAGTTTCGTGGCCCATTATACCATAATTAACTCTATAAGGATTATCAGGGCGTAACCTTACTAAGTATTCCGAGCCTTGTACTGGTTTGCCCAAACTGCTTGACACCAGGCACATGGCCTTGACGTCATCTCGCTGCAACATGACGCCAACCCGTGCCTAGCATAGAGGAGAGCTATTGCTTTGAATCTAGCGGTTCCGTGCTTGGGTCCTTGTTGTAATGAGCTACTATGACCACCAAAGTCCGTCAATGGCGCCCAAATCTAAACAACCCTCAACTATGCTTGGATTGCTTGAGACACTTTGAACAGACAGGTAGCCCGAACTCCAGTCAAGGTATTCAGCAAGTGCTGTCTAAGTGCGTCTAACTGGGATTACACTAATGATTACACTTACCAGCGGGTGCCTCATTCGCAACCCTGCTTACAAACTGCTGACTGGATGTTTCCAGTCCTGTAAGTCCGACGTGAAATCAAGAGCACATCGAGACTTTGCTTCAAACAGCCCTCACGGCGTAGCATTGACAGCTTTCGGCATAGGCTTAACTCATGGCTTTGTGTGTTGGGTCTTGTGCTCCCAAAAGCCGATGGTGCCTATCTTGGACTCCTGGGGTGGTGTTGGGGAGCCGTAGGCACAATTAAAGTAGCGTGGGAGCCCTGGCTAGGAAACCTCCGGCTCAAAATTAGCCGGGCTCTTGGTATGGACCCAACTCTGTAGAATTTAGGACTCTGGCAGGTTTGGCAGGGCCAACGATGTTGAATTTGGGTTTCAGGCTTTCAGCATCAAGGGCTAGACATGCCCATCCAAATCTGCGAAACATCCTGGGAGCTCCACATTACAAGAACGGTTTTAGGGTTTAGGGTACAAACCAATGAATACACGAGAGACACCAAAGTGTGTCGGGCTTTTGGTGCCTCTTCGGCAGGTGCATCTGGGTCGGGCAGCTTGACGACGACACCGTTCTGAGGCGAGCGAGGGGTCTCCATCCATCTATCTATCCATCCATCCGTGTATCTATATAGTCACACGGGGTTTCTCATCAGGGGTTGCCCCTAGACTCTAAACCCCTAAACCCTAAACCCTAAACCCTAAACCCCAACTCCCAAACCCTAAACCCTAAACCCTATAACTCCCAAGCCCTAAGTTCGAAACCTTAAACCCTCACGCGTGGGGCTGGATCTCCTCTAACGCTTTTGCGGGCTCAGGGTTGAACCCAACCTCCCTAAACCCCAATGTAGGAACCTGATTAAGAAACCCTGGGCCTTTCTTAATATGAACCCTAATCTGTTGGGGTTATACGGCTGATGATACAGATCCTGCATTGCCTTAAGGACCCTAAACTATGGGAATGATGGTATATTCCGTACTATGAGTAGTGCAGGATTTATACCATCAACCGGAGGGCCAGGCTTTCTTAATCAGGTTCCTACATTAAACACCAAGCCCTGGTTGCATGTCGACAGTTTCGGGATCAGGGAGGGTTCAGGGTTGAGGATTCAGAGCACCTTGGGCAACCTGGCAGATTCAGGGTTTAGGGTTTAGGGGATTCTCTTTTTTACCAGCCAATTACACCGCGCTAGCACGTGCGAACCTAACCACGACACTAGCGGCAAAAACAAATCCAATGCGTGGCGAGCCACCCCAAACGGAACCGAGAAACCCACGTGCACTCAACCAGCAACCCTCAAAGCTACCCCCAAGGCCGTAAACCCTCCTCTAAATTCTAAACACCTGCAAGCATAACGACCCTCACCACCCTGCACCTGATACGCCTGATGCCCTGAACGACAACGGCCCCAACACTTTGAATAATTATAAATCCTTCCACGACAACAACGCACCTGAAAGCCTCATCCCTTTAACCAACATCCAAATTTCCAAATGCCAACAGGACCGTCCGAAACCGCAAACCCAACACCCGGAATCCAAAACCCAAGCACCCCAAGAAACCCAAGCACCCCCAACAAAGACCCTAAAAGCCCAAAGCCCATGAACCCCCCCAAACCCCCAAAAACAAAAAAAAACAAGCCCCCAACCGGGCCCCAACCCCCACCCCCCTTTCCTCAAAACACCAACAAAAACTCTAAGCTCCCCAGACCGTAAACCCACAGCAACAAAAAAAACTCTCAGCTCCCCAAACCTGAACCTAAACCCGAACCCTTAAACCCCTAAACCCCTAAACCCCTAAACCCCTTAACCCTACACCCCTAAACCCTCAACCCTAACCCCTAAACCCCTAAACCCTAACCCCTAAACCCCGAAACCCCTAAACCCCTGAACCCACAAAAGCAGCAAAAAAATAACCAAAATAACCTCTGAGCTCCCGGCACGGCCGTTCAGGCTGTCAGACTTGAGCCCATGAAGCTCCTGGCATGTGGGATTTATGGGGGGGCTTTATGGGGCTTATAGGGGGCTTCTAGAATTTATAGGGCTTCTAGGGCTTCTAGAATTTATAGGGCTTATAGGGCTTCTAGAATTTATAGGGCTTATAGGGCTTCTAGAATTTATAGGGCTTATAGGGCTTATAGAATTTATAGGGCTTATGGGGCTTATAGAATCTATAGGGCTTATGGGGCTTATAGAATTTATAGGGGCTTATAGGGCTTAAAGTTTAAAGTGTTTTTTGGGTTGGGGCTTACAAGGCTTATAGGTTTTTTAGGCTTTTTTGGGCTTTTCGGGCTTCTTGGATTGATAGGGTCGAGGGCTTAGAGCTTTTTCGGGTATAGGGCTTAGGAGTTATAGAGTGGAGGATTTGGGTTCAGGGTTCAGTGGTTGTAGGGTTGAGGACTTAGGGTGTAGGCTTGTTACCGGGTTGGCTTGAGGGTGTAGGGTTTATAGGGTTTCGGCATTGGGATTTGTGGCTGAGGACTGGCTCAGTACCTTCAACTGTCATGGCTAAAGCCAGCGTAGTACGGGGAGGCCATCATGGCCGAGAAACGACGTTGTATGTGGCAATGGGGCTGGCCTCCCGCTCCGCATATTGCACATAGCCTTCTGAGGTGCCTGGGGTTCCCTGTATGGCATTCTGAATGCTCGGACGTCATGTCTGGGCCTGCAGGGGTGCAGAGTCTTTGGATTTCGGGTCTTCGGGTTTAGGATGGAAGCCTGCGCCCTACGTTTATAGCAGATTGCAACGGTTTAGGGTTTAATGTTTAGGGTGTAGGGAGTCTATTGTAGTATGCTCTAGTATATTCTGGTAGATAATAATCCCCGAACGCTCTAGTGTTTGCCCCAAAACCCTAAACCCTAAACCCAAGGACTTGCCAGAGCAGCCACAACGTCGTCTACGGCGAGGATGTGCTCTCCATTGGCCTGGCTTGGCGGGCCGCAGGGCTGGGGAGCCGCACTGGGCTGAGGTTTACAGTAAGGCTTTCGGGTTTAGGGTGCAATGGACTCTCCTCTGGGTGAGGGCTTGGGGCTTGGGGTTTGGGAGTTGGTCGATGGTTTCCGCCCGCAGGTTTAGGACTTTGGGTTCAGCACTCCAGTGCATGGAGACTTCGCGCCTTTGTTGCCTTGCTGTGGATGTGGAGTTCGGGGATTTGTAGTGGAGTTGTCCCAGCCCCTCCGGAAGGAAAGCACCAAAATTGTTGGAGGTCCTGCTAAACCAACCCCCCCAAGAAACCCTAAACCCCTAAACCCTAAACCCTAAACCCCTAACTTAGGGTGTGGGGTTTAGGGTTGGGGTTTAGGGTTTGGGTTTTAGGGTTTAGGGTTTCTTAAATTTCGTGGCGGCGAGAGGCGGCGCTGCCTTGTTTTTTTGGTGGGGTTTAGGCCTTAGTGTTTTTTTGGTTTAAGGATTCGGATGTAAGGATAGGGTTTAGGATGGTTTAGGGCTTAGTTTTTGTTTTGGTTCAAGGATTTATAGGAATTAAGGATTGGGTTTAGGATGGTTTAGGGCTGTCTCCAGTATAGGGCCTTAACGATCAGAATAAGAGTTTTGGGGTGCGTACATTGCTCTGTGACCATAGCAGAATAGGGGCGTATTTGCAGTGTATAACTTCAGGACCCATATATTCTACATGTAGGGCTACGAACCGTTTCGGAGTGGCTCTGCATTTGCCCCTAGGGTAAAGCATACTTGAATGGGCAGGAACAGCATACAGGTAACTGGTAACTGTTTCAAACCACTAGTATCGGAGAGTGCCGAGAATAAACCCGATAACCCCTGCATTTCACACCCTGCAACCCGGCCTGTGCTACTTGGAGGTTCATTGGTAATGACACATTAAGGCTTATACCTATTGTAAACACGTGGTGAATTCTTTATTGTTGTCTTTTAAAACTTGTTGTTGCCTGATCTTCTGTCATCCTACTGACTAAGTCCCCCGACCTTCTTTACAGGAGCCCCTCAACTCCAAAATCACCTGAGCTGCCTTCGACTCATCGACGTCCACATGGTTCAATGGCGTGGCCGCCTGACATCCAAAACACCGGGGCTGTGTCGATCCAGTGAATATCGGGAGGTTCTATTCAAGATGGAGGTCCCTGGTATTTGTAGGGTTTAGGGTTTAGGTTTGGGGGGTGATTTCAAGACAAACCCGAGCGTGATAAAGGTCGAGGTTCGTATCTGTTGAGCAACACCTAAGCCCTAACAGTTCTCTCAGCACTCTGTGGGTCTGGAAGAGTCCTGTGCGGGTCCTGCAGCGGTTTAGGCTTAGACTCATGCTTGTCGGTGATGAACACCCAAACTTCAAGAAATGATACCGTTGCATTCCTGCAGCTTCGCCCCCTCCCCAATAGGGGTCCGGTGAAGGTTCTACAGGATTTCTAAACCCCTCAACCCTAGACCCGCTGTCGGGCTGTTGGGTTTAACATGGTTCAAGCCTAAGCCCGGAAACTTGCCCACGCTGCGAAGCTGTGGCAAAAAGGAAGCGACTCAACAATCATTCGCATGTTGCTCTTGCTTGAAGAGCATTTGCCGGCCTAGGCTTAACCCTAAACCCTAAACCTTAAACCCTAAACCGAAACCCCAAAACCCTAAACCGACCTAGGCTTAACCCTAAAGCTAAACATCTTTCTCTGCAGGATCCTTATCATGGAGATAGCCACTTGTAGTAGGCCTCGAACCTTGACACAACCCTCCGAAATCCGAATGCCCCACGCCCAAACCCTCATTGTTGGAAACCGGGTTTAGGGTTTAGGTTTTAGGGCTAGTTTGGGGTTTCGGATGTAGGGTTTAGTAATTTAGGATTCCTAACGAGACCCCATCGAATCTTTACAGAAGCTCAGCAACAATTTTGACAAAAAAAACGCGATTCCAGTGCCCGAGCCGTAACAACCTAAACATCCTTGCGTAGCCTCGAAACCGCACTCGCTGCATGTACCCCAAAACCCAAACTGTCAGACCCTCGTAGAAATCCCTTAGAACCGGGTTTAGGGTTTAGGGTTTAGGGGTTTAGGGTTTAGGGGTTTAGGGTTTAGGGGGGTTAGGGGCTTAGCTTAGGGTTTAATTTATACATCCCCACAAAAAGCTCTGCAAGGAACCCTTCGAAAAACTTGGCGGAACCCTTGACACAAACCCTAAACCACTATACACCCTGAATGCCTAAACCCTTAAACCCCAAACCCATAGGTTAAACCCCAAAACCCCAAGCCCGAAACACCTGAACCCCTAAACGCCTAAAGTAAACCTTACACCTCCAAGCCCTACACCCTACACCCCGAAGCCTCTAAGCCTCTGAACCCTAAACCCTTAAACCCTTATTAAACCCCTAAGCCCTACCCATAGGCCCCTAAGTAGTTCCTTTTTGTGGTTTGTATTTAGAATCGTAATCCCAAAAAAGGAACTACTTAGGGGCTTATGGGTAAACCCCTCAAACCCCCAAACCCTGGGCCCGAAATGCCTCCCCCAAAAATCCTAAGTCAAACCTTACACCTCCAAGCCCTACTCTGAACCCTAAACCCTTAAACCCCCAAACCCCTGAGCCCTAAAGCCTAAACCCTAAACCCTAAACCTTAAATCCTAAACCCTAATTCCATAGTAGTAGTATACATGGACCCCTAATGCCTAAACCCCCCAACCCCCCGGGCCTCTTCTTTCTTGGCTGCCTTCTTGGGCTTGCCTTCGCCGGCTTTCGGAGCTGGCCTTTTCTGCGTTGCCTTGACACAGTGGGGTTTGGAGGGCTCAAGGCTCTAAAGGGTTTTCGGGTTCGGGGTTAAGGTTTCGGGTTTAGGTTTAGGGTTTCGGGTTTGGGTTGTTTTAGGGTTTAGGGTTTAGGGCTTAGGGCTTAGGGTTTAGGGCTTAGGGCCTAGGATTTAGGGCTTAGGGTTTAGGGTTTAGGGTTCAAGGTTTAGGGGTTTAGGGTTTAGGGGTTTAGGGTTCCGGGCCTAAACCCAAAATCCTAAACCCTAAACGATTCCAAATTAGTTCGCAGATGCCCCTGAAGGGCCCTTGAGGCCGTAGGTGTGTTCTTTTTCCCTTGTTGGGATTTAGGGTTTAGGGTTTAGGGTGGTTTTAGGCATCCCCAAACTGATTTGGGCAACCAAACTAGCTAACCATCGTATACTCCCCCACCGAAACCTGAAACTGAAATTCATAACAGGTCCTGACCATAAAACTAAGTACCTCAATACAAACAGTGTAGAGGATGACCCTTTAAGTTCAGAGTACAGGGATTATGTGACAGTTTCTCGTATATGGTTATGGTTCATTGCTCAGATTGCTTACATGTAGTATGTGACAAGATGTCGTGATTTCACATAGTTAAGCTTTGATCCTGCAGACCCCTTGTTCGATTACTAAGGCCCTTATAGAGCCCAATAAGTTACGTATTAGCACCCTATGACAACCCTTGCGAAATCCTGTTCTCAGTGCTAAGGCCCCTATGTCCTATATGACAGCACCGCAAAGCCCTATAACACCTTGTAAGGAACTCATAATCACAAAACCACCACAAACTTAAACCCTAAACCCTAAACCTTATTTAATATCAGTCTACCCATAGTCTCCATTGTAGTTCTTTTTTGGGGTTATCTTTTAGGATCCGTAATATAGATTTGGTTAAACCAAGAAAAGGGAACTACAATGGAGAATATAGGTACTGTTTAGGTACGAACGGTTTTTAGGGTTTAGGGTCCAGGGTGCCCGGAGCGTCCTTCACATGTTCTCCACAACAAGACCCTAGACATTCTGCAATGGTCCTTGCTTCGGGACTCAGCTCGAGTTTAGGGTTTAGGGTTTAGGGCATGTGCGGAGTATAGATCCCTTAAAGGAGCCCTTTTAGATCACCCCCCAACACACCTGCATACCACCTAAACCACCATAAAGCCCTGTTCTTTCTAACATTTAGGCCCCTACATTATAGAACCGTTAGAGGAACCTGATAAAGGAACCCTATAACCCCCGTCTATCACGACTGGCCTTAGCCTTGGCTTTGGACTTCGGCGGCATGGCCAAGCCGATTGCCTTGAAAACGGGGGATGCTATAAGGGTTCCATTAACGGATCTATAAGCGCTCTTTTCAAGGGATCTATAAGGGTTCCTCTGAAGGGATCTATAAGATTTCCCGTCAGGAGTCCATAAGGGCTCCTTTAAGGAAACCCGAAACCCTAAACCGAAAACCCTGAAGCCTAAACCCAAAACCCTAAACCCTAAACCGGATTTAGGGTTTTTTTGTAGGTGTCGGGTTGAGGGCTCGGGCTTTAGCAAGAAGCTCTAGGGGCTCTGTAAGGATACTCTGAAGGGCTCTATAGGCATCCTGTTAGGGGATCGGTTTAGGGTTTAGAGGTTTAGGGTTTAGGGGTTTAGGGGTTTAGGGTTTAGGGTTTATAGGGTTAGATTATAAGGGGTGCGATAAGGACTCAACAAGCTTGGGACATAGGGTTTGGGGTAGAAGGGTTCAGGGTTTCGGATTTAAGGCTTACAGGGATTTCACCAGGGGTTGTCATAAAGGTTTTTGTCAATGAACGTTTTAGGGTTGCGGGCAGTGTGCAGAGGCTTTCAGACTTGTAAACAGGGTTCCTTGTAGGGTTTTATTGATTTCATGTGAGGTTTTGCTGGGGTGTATTGAGTCTTATGAGGCTATGCAGGGTTCACTTTGGGGCCGGAATGATTCAGAGTGGAGTTTTGGGGCCTAACGCAATATCATCATGCATGGACTACTACTGCAAATAAAGCAGACATCTTCATCAACCATGATTCCTAAACCCTAAACCCTAAACTTTTGTAGTTGGGCCCGGTCAGAGCTTCTGGCATGTTGCTTGGATGAGCGACGAGGGAGCACTGTTTTGAAGTTGATGTCGGTTACCTGCCCGTTTGCAGCCTTTACCTGTAAATCCGCAAACCCAAAACCCGCAAACCCGTAAACCCGTAAACCCCTAAACTCTACACCTAAAGCACTAAGCCCTCATGGCTCTGAGAACTCTGCAGCTGTCGCCGCGAAGCAGCGCACGTCCGCGCCTCGGAAGGTCAGGAACGACCACCCTGAACCCCCATATCCCAGTTACCTATATCTACATGGCATTGAACAATCGACCTATACCTATACCTATACCTATACCTATACCTATATATATATAT
>CAJNJA010053487.1:11465-24985 GCA_905231915.1 Symbiodinium necroappetens | reverse complement strand
TGGCGGCCCAGGAGCACAGGTCCCCCAGCCTTAAACGGAGTCAGGGGTCCAAGAAAGCGACTCCGTCCTGTTGCTACTTGCAGTCAGTTGAGTTTGCGACGCCGCTGCTGAGAGCAGGGAAATCCTGAAGGGAACGCTTCGCGGCGCTGCGGGCGACTCGAAATGCTAGAGGGACCGGATAGCAGCCAGACGCGCCTTCAAATCCAGTGCAAAGGCCATATCCTGACACCAAGTACACTGCCGGGATGACACTGGCTGCCACGTTGGAGGGCACAACTGCTTCCAATGCAGACACGCGGCCAGACAGGATCAGGTGGTGGACGAACTTGCAATTGCGCTAATCGGTCATCGAGCACGCGATGGAACGGCGGATGGTGTCCAATAATTCAAGTACTATCGTGTAACAAAAACCGTTTCCCTGGTTCGAACAGCAGACTGGACTCGTTTGCAGCACGGCATTCCGTCCGTTAGGCCCCATGCGCCTTTTGTTTTCGCCGCTGTCCTCAGAGTTACCGTTTTCGAACAACTTCAAGCACATGAAGTACCTGTCCTCGCTGCGCTTGCTCAGGCAGTGCAATGTGAAACTTCGCTCCCTGTACAGGCTTCGCGATGCCAGATTGCCGAAGCTCCATCTTGGAGGCAGGCAAGGCAGATCTTTTCCCCAGTATCAGGCGCGATCGTGCAGCATCACATGCTGCTGAAGACCGGAAAACGACGTCACTTCGTCAGTCTAACCTCGGATAACGACAAACAGCACTAGCCACGAGTCACTGGTGGCCAGCATCAGGGCAAACAGCACCCGCAGCACCCGCAGCGCCACAGCAGCAGCAGCAGCAGCAGCAGCAGCAGCAGCGGCAGCAGCAGCAGCAGCAGCAGCAGCAGCAGCAGCAGCACCAGCACCAACAACAACAACAACAACCACAACCACCAACCACCAACCACCGACCAACAAACAATGAACAACAGACAACGGCCGACGGACAACGAGCAACGAGCAACGAACAACCAACAACCACAACCACAACCAGAACCACCAACCACCAACCACCGACCAACAAACAATGAACAACGGACAACGGACAACTAACAACCGCAACCACCAACCACCGACCAAAAAACAATGAACAACGGACGACAGACAACGAACAACAAACAACGAACAACCACAACCACAACCACAACAACAACAAACACCAACCACCAACCACCGACCACCGACCACCGACCAACAAACAATGAACAACAGACAACGGCCGACCCACAACGAACAACCGACAACAACGAACAACAACGAACAACAACAACAACAACAACAACGACAACAACAACAACAGCAACAACAACAACAACAGCAAGCGCAACAGCAACAGCAACAGCAGCAAGAGCAGCAAGAGCAGCAGCAGCAGCAGCAGCAATAGCAACAGCAACAGCAACAGCAGCAGCAGCAGCAGCAGCAGCAGCAGTCGCGGTAGCAACAGCAGCAGCAGCACCACCACCACTACCACCACCCATCAACAACAACAAAGACGACACTACGGCAACTATGCACGACCTGGAACAAGAAGAACGACAGCATTGACACTAACCTAAAGCACATAACAGTGATACGAAGAATAAAAACTTAGCAGGGCCACGCAAAGCTCACGAGTTCCTGTTGATTCTACACATTCCCTGATTACCTACACTCCCCACCAAATCCAAATCCTTGCGCATCTCTGCACTACTCAATCCCTGTCCGAGTCGATCTACTAACATCTGTTTCTCTGAACAGTCAGTCATGCTAACTCCCTGACGCAACTTGCGCCTTGCCTACGATTTAGTCTCTACCAGTGCAAACTAACGCTCAGCAGCAACCGCTTCAACAGCCAATCCCAGCAACAATGATGAGGAGTACCGAGCATACACTGCCGATGCTGTTTTTGTGTGGTCCTTGCCAGCCCCACCCATAACAGTCTGGAGAAGAACGCACAAAGCTTTCGCTCACAAGCCCCGGTGTCTAGTCGCAATACTTTGCCGTGCATAATCTCGGCGATTTGCGCCCTGCAGTCCAATATGCCGCAGCGTTCATGCTGTTTCAGCCCGCATCTACGTCTATGAATACAGCTGTCATCACCCATTATTTGCAAATATACAGCTTCAACGAAGCTGTAGATCAAGGCATTTGAGTACGTGTATTCCTTGTAGCTGGTGCTCTACTGTAATCGAAAGATGCTCTAGTTACAAGTGCGGCACACCTGTCTTCTGGAATGTAGCAATTGAGCACTTGCAGTCTAGAACCATGTATCCTGATTGTCTCAACATCTGGCTTGATTAAAACTGCGCTTCAAAATGGAGTCGCAGTAATGATGTCTCTTCAGCAAGTCATGGAGACCCAGCAGGCTTCAAATCTGCACACGGCTGCTTATCTTCACAATCTTTGAATCTGTACACTTGTCGATTTGTGCGTGTGATGCTTGCGCAGGCGCCGTTCCAAGTTTATCGGAGGCGTGTTTGTTGTCGGTATCGAACAGTGACGTGAACACTACTGGGCGCCGGGGTTAAGTCGACCCATCCCGCGTGAAGTCGACCCACCCCCATGGTCACGCCTCGATTCGTGTGAAGTCGACCCACCCTGAAAAAATCGACCCATAGATTAGGAGTCCCCAAGTACACGCTAGGTTTCAAGGGGATGGCCCGATGTGCAAAATCGATACAAAATGCGACACTCTCCACAAAAACTAAAGCCAAAAGATAAACGAATCGAAGTGAAAAGTTCTGGATGTTCTGGGAATCCCCAAGGACACGCTAGGTTGTTAGGGGATGGCCCCATGTGCAAAAACGACACGAAGTGCGACCCTCTCCACAAAAACTAAAGCCAAAAGAGCAACGAATCGAAATGAAAAGTTCTGGGAATCCCCAAATACACACTAGGTTTCAAAGGGATGGCCCGATGTGCAAAATCGATGCGAAGTGTGACCGTCTCCACAAAAAACTAAACCCATAGAGCAACGAATCGAAGTAAAAAGTTCTGGGAATCCCCAAGGACACGCCAGGTTGCGAGGGGATGGCCCGATGTGCAAAATCGGCACGAAATGCGTAACTCTCCACAAACACTAAAGCCATAGAGCAACGAATCGAAGTGAAAAGTTGTGGGAATCCGCAAGTACACGCCAGCATTCAAAAGCACGCGGCCCGATGGTGCTTGCATATAGCCCAGCTGGGTCGAGGTATATGCTTTCATTGAGAACCCCCCCCCCCCCACGTTCACACTGCCGTGGGTTGACCGTTGTGCATATCTCCAGGCGTGGAATCGATATATGCTGTCAACAGGAATCCCTATGTTCACGCCGCCACGGGCTGACCACTAAGCATGTCTCCAGGCTGGGGTGTATGTCTGTTTTCAGTGGGAACACCCAAGGTGCGGGTCGACTTTACACAACGCAGGACGACTTAACACACCTTCCCGGACCTACCCAGTAGCGAAAGTGACCGGCGGCAAGCGTATCCTTGATCGCTTGCTGAATTCATCTGTGTCTCGCTTCCCGGCTTCGGATCTAAGATACTTGAGCGTTTCGCCCATGAGAGTTCTTACTACTCTCGTCAAAACCACTGGTAGGCTAAGCCAAACCAACGAGACAAACTGTCACAGATAGCTAATCCACTTAGCTATTAAGCCATTCGATTTCTCCCGATGACAGAATATGACAGGAGAAAATTATGGCGCACCGGCCGACTTCTGCTAAGCCAAGCGCCCTCGTCTTCCGGTGGCGCTTCCATGGAGGCCACGTCGGAACCAGACTTGGATGACAAACGCCTTGCAGGCTGGAGTGGCGATGGGCCCGCTGACGGGGGCCACACGCTCGGCCTTGGCATCGATACTGCAGCGGCTTCCAGGGAATGCTTCGAGCTTTCGCAGGTTCGGTGCTCTGGCTTTAGCGACTTTGTAGAATACTCTTGACAGCGTGGGCCCTCTTCTGGGGGCCCAGCGAACGCGGCGCATCATCTTCGGACGGCGCTTCACTCGGGGCGTTCGGCTCTTCCGGCACGGCAGCTCCGCCGTTCTGCGGGCGGGCGCTGGAGGCGAAGCTTGCAGCTGACGGCCTGAGTCTGACCCAACCGAGAGATCGCTTCCAGCTCTGACTGGTCGCTGACTTATCCGTCTTGACATTGACATCCATTGAAGCGCCACTTTGAGCAAAGCTGCGCACACCGAAGAACAAATGAGCATCCGACGGTCTCTCCTCCGGCGGTGCTGCCGCTTCCCAGGGCGAGTGCAACTCGTCTGGTGCAGAGTGTGCAGTGAGAGGTCTGCTGCCGCGGTCGCCCTTTCTGCTCGTTGGCATGACGGCCGGCTTCCAGGCAGGCAATGGCCTGGGCCAATCCGATGCCAGCAAAGATGCAAAATCAACATGGGAAAGTTTTACGGATGGATATGTAGACTGACTGCACCACGAAGTTAAACGGGGTCGTGCCCGCTACTAGGCATCTTGCGCTGCATTTAAGCACGATGCGAATCCTCCTCTGGTGGTGCTGCCACTTCAGAGGGCGCATCCAACTCGTGGGGTACAGAGTGCAGGTAGCTGCCACTGTTGCTCGTTCTCGTTGGCAATGTGTTTTCCGGCAGTCTCGAGGACAGCCAAGGCTGGGACAGAGTGGGCCAAGACCCGAGCCTCAAGGGCAGCGCGGGCGGTGGTGTGGGTGCTGCTGCTGCAAACACACGCTGTGCTACCCGGCATCTAAGCATCCGGCTCTGGTGTTGCTGCTGCTTCTCCGGGTTCCTTGAAGTCTCGTGGTGCGGCTCGGGCAGAAGGCCGCTTGCCGGGACCACTTCCGGATGATCCAGTCAGAGCTGCTGATGCAAGCGGCATCGGCCTAGGTTCAGGCCAGGAGAGATGATGTTCTCAACTCTCCAGAAGGCCGGCTATTGCGACAGCACAACTACTTCAGAAATACTGCCACACGAAGGAGAATCGGAGAATCACCCCGGCCACACTTAAATCGGACAGGAGGTGCAGTCACTAATAGGGCTCAGCGCTTCCTCGATCTATCTCTTGTGTCGGCAGTTTTCTACTGCTGCTTCATGGTTTGCACCTTGAGCCGCATCATCTGCTTGGGCTCCGGCTGGTGCTCTGCGCTCGGTCGAACCTGAAGTTGGCCCATTTCCTGGCAACAGAAGAGCTACAAAGAAGCACGGCGCCACTACTTTTATATTTTCCGACATTCACGCGCTGGACTTGCACCTGCGCAATCTCCCGTTGGAGTTCATCTACCAGCTGCTTTTGCTCCTCCAGCATCGCTCGCATGCGCGCTCGCAGGACTTGATGGTGCGTCTCTGCCACGGAGATCGAGCCGCTTAGCCGGCTCGGTGATTCAGGTTGCTCCGAAGTTGCCTGTGAAGAACTCACTTGCAACTTCAGCCTGGAGTTCTCCAGCTCCAGCCGAGAGTTGCTGTCGCGCAGCTGCTGGCACTCTATCTCCAGGCTTCGCAGCCTTTCCTGCAACGACTCGTCACTGATCCTGGGCATTGGCAGCCTCATGCCAGACATCCTCTCCTGACATTCGCGTGAACCTTTGTCCGCAGGGGGAGCACATTCGGGAGACAGCCGCACTTGCCCGGGAAGCACCAGCTGCGTGTCCATTGCGCTGGGGCAAACACATACAACTCACATGGATGACTGTGCTCATAGGCCCTAATTGAACCCGAAACCCTTGAAGGGCAGAGCAGATAGCGATTAGAATACCTCTCAGTTGCAGGGGACAGCTATATGTCAAGATGCACAATAATCAACGTTCCACGTGCTTCAGGTTCTGCTGCCGGTTGCCATTGCCCGGAAGTTACTTGAGCAACTTGTGAAAAATGGGCCTTGTTTCAAGCCTGGCAGCAGCTTAAGGCTTAAGGCAGGGCGAAGTGTCGAACACATGGATTTGAAGCTACATACCCCCTCGCGGTGGAAACATTCGCACTTGCTCAAGGGAGACAAACTGCTCAGCCACCATCAGCCCCTCCTCCTCCTCCTCCTCCAACATGAGACGACGACCACAAAGCCCTAAAACCTTATCGCAGGGTTGACTCGTCGGGTTTACAGTAGCAATTGAAGAGCCGATGGTCGACCGTTGTCAGCCGTTGTCGCCAAGGGGTTGCTGGCCGCTGCCGCACTGCGGTTGCTTGTGCGGCAGCAGTTGGTCTAGTCACTAGGCTAGTCTCCACTACAATCGGGCCAGCCAATCTGCTTGTGGCAGACGCGGGGTGCCGACTGCTCGCCACAACAGCATGCGAGGGTTCATTCCTAAAGCCAGTACTAAGCTGCCGCGTTTGTTGCCTCGTGCACTACGTTCGTCGCAAGACGTGAAAGTGGTGCGAAGTGGAAGTCAATGCTAACCAGTCTTTGAAAAGCAGCTTCATCGAGTTACTTTGTCCTTGGCTTCTAACCAAGAAGTCAGTAAGTTAACAGAATATCAAAATAACAATACTAGTTAAGAATGACGGTGATAACCCCAAGCCACTGGACCTGCAAAGTGGGCTTGGGGGCAAATTATATATAAATTACAGGAACGATCCCACGATAAGATGCTTGGGGCAACGGTTTCGAGAAACCCAGCCCCTGAGCCATGACTCTCTTTCCTTGCTGATGCTGCTTCGACTTACAGTGTGAAACCTCGCTCTTTGTGCAGGTGTATGCCAAGCGATGCGAACTTGCCACAGCTCCTTTTGGAGGTCGGACAAGACGGCAACGAATCTAAGCGGCTTTCGGCCGCGAGAGGTCGCCAGATGCTCGGAACAGGACACAGTCACCACGTGCACAATAACCTTAGTTGCTCTTGCCCAACATATCCAGAGTCTAGCGGCAGCAGCACCAGCCTCCACGCAACGGCAACAGCAAGAAGAAGATAGGAATGCTCACGCGGAGTAGTATACCTGCCCCGATAAGAGATTCCAAAGCGTTTCGGGCCGCTTAGAACGGGCATAAGCGGCTGAAACCATTCAACCAGTAACCATGCTGAGGGGTTGTGAATGATTGATGGATATTGAGGGTCATGAGAGACGCTTGCAACTTTGCAGATCCCAGGATGTTGACGCCAAGAGACCCTGAGTATGCTAAACTTGTGAAACCACCCGGCCCCCCGCTTCTCACACCACTATTGCGTCGGCATGTTGCCAGAGCTCAGACAGTCAGGATGGGTTGCGCGAAGCTTTCTGTCGCTTTTTAGAGGATCTCGGGAGGCCTCGCGGGGCTTTCCGGTGTCCGAACCCCCCGCACAAACCGAAACTGGCCGGAGGGCATGTGAGGCTTCAAAGCTCCAGTCTTCATGACGTTGAGCTTTGAGGGTTCGGTGACCAGGTCGTACTGCACGAAAACTGTGCTTCTTGTTGTTGTTGCTGTTGCTGCTGCTGTTGCTGTTGCTGTTGGTGGTGTTGTTGGTGTTGCTGCTGGTGGTGGTGTTGGCCTGTTGCCGGGAGACCGCACGGACGCGGGACGCGGAGAATTTACCTGTTATGTACGCCCTCAAAGCACGTTCATAAAGGCCTAATATTGGCTCACAGTTTGGGGCAGCTAGGATACAAAAGCCGGCGGCCATGCCCAAGTTCGCAGTGATGAACTCTCCAAATCAACCACTCACCACAAAGAACGCACACACAGACGTGAGGTCCGCTTTCGCGAATGCTGCGATCGTGTCGGCCCAACCACAACAGTGTCCCAGGCAGGGCGTGCAGAGCAGCCGATGTGTCAGTTCTCTTCAGATATATGTATGTATGTATATATATATATACAAATAAAATAATACTAACAATAATTATTAATAAAAAAAATTATCGTAACAATATAATAATAAAGCCAAGCAGCATGGGTGGGTCCTCGTCCTCCGGCGGCGCTTCAACCGGGGCAACGTCGGAGCCAGACACGCTGCTCCGTGTAAGCCGAGATTGACGAGCGGACCCTTCGCGCCCGTAGATTGGCGGAACAACCGACCTTGGACAGGCTTACGAGAAACTCCTCAAAGTGCTTCAGACGACTGGCAGTAGACAGGTTCGGCTTGCGCATGGTGGTGCCTGCTGTTACCCATGAGGGTCGAAGCTCATTTGCATGCACCAATTCATGCGTGCACTTCTGTACCTTCTATGACCGGGGCTTTTTTCAACAGTACAGGAAAAAACAATGAACTCAGAGCATACGGGCCAAAAAAGGCCAAAAGCTGAGGAGGCCAAGCAAAACTAAGAAAAACTGAAAATAAGTAAAGCCAAATAAGTCCATGGCTCCTGGTCGCATGTAGCAGAAAAAAATTTGTGGAAAGGGTTGAGGAGGTGCCTGAGTGGGTCGTCTATAATAGGGTCACCATTGGGCTGCGGCATTGGTAGCCGAGAGAGTGGTTCCAGACGCTTTTGATCCTGCCGAAAGAGACTCTCTAGTATCTGAAAGCCTGGAAAATGGAGATAAATGGAGCAATAGTAAGGAAAACTTACCGAAACCGATGACAACCAACACGAAACAACACCTGGAAAATAGAGCAACAGTAAAGCAAACATACCAAAACGGAAGACCCAACAGAAACTACGAAAAGCTAAAACAGCATCGACAAAACTAGAAAACGCCCTAAAAACAAACTAAAGTAAACTAAAAAAACGCTAGAAAAATAAACAATTCCTAGATTTCGGGCTTGCCCCCAGACTTTTTTTCAGCAGCCTTCCTAAACAAGACTGGAGCCTCTCAGAGGCTCAGTAGCCCACTTTTGACTTGAACCATGATGCCGTGAGCATTCACGTGTCAAAGTCTCCGTCTAGCAGGTTTCACAATGGAATGATCCCTCATTTGCCCTGCTAGCGTGGCAAAAGATTGATGCCGGTGAGAAGGCCTCCGATATGACGCCGTGTCATCTGTCGATACCCGGCTACCCCCCCCTCTCCCACCCCACGAGGTCCCCAACATGCCAAGTGCAGTGACCGTCACAGGGACATTGGGTGCCTCTTGCAGTGGCGATCCACGTGTCCATCCCCAAGCAAAGAAAGGCACACGCACATCAGCATCAAAGGCCCAGCCGAAACAACAGTCCTCATGCTGGGATATGGCAGGGGCTGCAGGGCCGCAGAGGAATGCGACAATCCACAAGATCACGCGTGCGAGGGGAGCAAACTATCCAATGCTGGCGCCAGCAGACTGCGAGGCGGACCAGGGCCATTTCAGATGATTGAGTCAGTAACCACCTACCCCTACCACTCGCCAAGCTATAGCCTGGTGGAGTCACAGGAATGAAGTGGTGCTCAAACCTACGTAACTTTTCCGCTTACGGTGGGCTCGGGCTTCCATGACTGACACAACACCCGCACAGGGATGAAGTGAATGAAGTGGCCGTCCGAACGAAGACTAAAACCAAACGCATGCATTCATGCCAGGATTACCATATAAAAAAGCTCACCCGCATCTACAGAGGGATGGGGGTGGGGGCGTGGCTTGGCAAAACCGATTTGGCAGGGGGCTGGAAAAAAAAAACTGCTCTTCCCTGACGCCGGTGTGCCACATTTTCCCACGATCAAAACGACTTCTCGACGTCGCGCGTTGTGCTTTTTGGGACACTGACATCTACGAATCTACGTCGCGAAATCATCAACTGTCACAGGGATCGGCCGCAACCCTCGTGACAGTTCTCGCCGTTGGCGCCTCAAATCAACTGTGCGGCACAAGAGTATACTGCCTGTCACTTGGATCGGTCATCTGAGCAGTGTTGCTGGGCCTTGGGCGGTGCAGGATCAGCTGTGCTGCTATGCCCTCCCTAGGCGAACCTGAGAATCGAACAACACCGACAAATGAGCATCCGACGGCTCCTCCTGCTCAGGCGGGGCTGCCCCTTCCCAGGGCGAGTGCAGTTCGTCTGGTGCAGAGTGCATGAAGCACGAAGGCAGTCTCACCGGAGCCGTGCGAGCTGATGCAGTGAGAGGTCTGCCGCTGCCGCCCATTCTGCTGGTTGGCATCGTGGCGGCTGGAGGCCTCCAGGCGAGCGCTGGCCTGGGTCAACACTTTCCACGCCACCCGCGACTCGATGGCAAAGATGGAAATGCAGGTGCTAAGGCTAAGGGGGTGCCCGCTATTAAGCAAATCTCGCGCTGCATCTAAGTCGCGACTCCTCCTCTGGTGGTGCTGCCGCTTCACTTGGCGCATGTAACTCGTCTGGAGCAGACTGCATGTAGCTGCCACTGGTGCTCGTTCTCGTGGGCAATTCGTTGTCCGGAACTCTCGACGACGGCCAAGGCGGGCATGCCGTGGGCCAAGACCCAAGCCTCAAGAAACAGCAGGCTTGGGTGGTGGCGGCATGGCACAAGACGCATTGGACAGGTCGTGCTGGGCATCTAAGCATCCGGCGGGTCCTCCTCTGGTGGTGCTGCAGCTTCTTGGGGTTCACTAAGGTCTCGCGGTGCGGTTTGCGCAGAGGCCCACACGCCGGGGCCGCTTCTGGCTGATCCAGTCACAACTGTTGATGCAAGCGGCATCCGCCTAGGTTTGGATTCTCTGCAAATACAACTCAAAATGTGCAGTACCGGCACAGCTGGGACGACACGGAATTGGTGCAGGAAACGACAGCTCGAGTTAAACAAATGATACTGTATTATATGTTATTATATACTTTATTTACATGTATGTATTTTTATTTTACCAGTACCTAAAAACAGATGTTGAAACAAAACACCGCCAACCACATGCCAACGCAACAAGCACAAAAAAAAAAACTGTACCAACATCCTGTACCTACCAGCGAAACACCCGAAATGCTCTCCGACCGTTGCCAAAAATGCAGAAAGTTGTCGTACGAAGCATAGATCAAAACATAAATAAGAAACACAATCGACCAATCATGCAATCAGGACATGTCGAAAATTCAAAAGCCACGAACACACATTAGAGAATCGTAGAATGAGTTGAAAAGCAAGAAACAACGGACCCATGCTTTCTTCGTCATTTCGAACGAGCAACCCCCGCGCGGTAAACCCCCTCTGAAGAAACCCCCCCACCATGTATTGCAGCCCTTTTCGCATGGAGATCTTGGGGTTAAAACCATCGCAGGTCAAGGCTTACACGTGCTACGTCGTACTACCATGGTTTTTCCTATCCTTTCGAAGCAACGCCCCAATGCATGTCGTCTTGCGTAAGCAAGACACCCCCCGCCTGATCGCATTTGTGTCCGGCCAGGGCTGTAAACCATGGAAAAAACAGCTGGGACTCGGGCTGTCGGGGTTCTGCCTCCGTGGGACGAGGCTGAAGGCTCATCTCCTGGCAACACTAGCACGGGAGAGTACAAAGACTCTCGACACCACAGTCAGCTCGAGGTTCAGAGATTCAGGGGTGGGCTGCGCCTCAGCAATCTCAAGTTGGAGTTCATATACCAGTCGCCTTTGCTCCTCCAGCATGGCCCGCATGCGGCTTCGCAGGACTTGGCGCTGCGTCCCTGCTGCAGAGATCGAGCCGTGCAGGAGGCTTGGCAATCCGAGTGCTTCCGAACTGGGTTGTCCTCCCTGCGAAGAGCTCACTTGCAGCTTCAGCTTGGAGTTCTCTAGCTCCAGCCGGGAGTTGCTGTCGCGCAGCTGTTGACACTCTATCTCCAGGCTTCGCAGCCTTTCCTGCAACGACTCATCGCTGAGCCTGGGCGTTGGCAGCCTCCCCCGGTACATCCTCTCCTCGCATGCACGTGAAAATTTGTCTGCGGGGAGACCGGCAGGAGAGAGCTGCATCTGCCCCGGAAGCTGCGGTTCCATCCATGGTGCCCGAGCTGGCAAACTCATTCGAGCCCTGCCTTGTCTGAGTCACATTGTCCGGCTGAGATGACTCCCCAAGCCTTACCGACACAGCTTTCAACGATTCCCGCAGAACTGGTCGTATTTAGGTTGTTTTGCACTGGAAACAGTTCTGGATATGATGAAGTATCCTGTAACGTGAACATCTGAGGATACCCGTTTGCGATGGCAGCTCCAAGACGTGCAAACGGCTGCCTCATGTTGGAGTGTCCACCAAAGCTTCACGAGGCTGGCGGAATCTCGGAATGCCGACAAAGTGTGGGTCAGCTGCCAAACAGGCTGTGTGAACCATTTCGGGAACTACAGTACTAATTGCTGTATGCCGGCGAATGGATGCACGGACCGTCAGGCCGTCAGGACAATACGCAGCAACACAAGCAGACTTTCAGAAATGCGATCAGTCTCCATGCCTATTGAAGAAGCGAGTTAAGAAGTGCTATCGACCGCCATCGGCTACTGAGAGACCTGTCTTAAGAAATATGAGCAAGATGAGCAGCGGTGTGATCAAGCACCATCGCCCGATGAGGAGGCGGCTTTGAGGGAACGGGTTCAAGCGAAAACAAGACGGGCCGATTTAAGAGATGTGATATGCGGGCATCGCCTAGTTCGGGGGGCAAGAAATGCGATCAGCCGTCATCGCCAAATGAGGGGACGTTTTAACAAATGTTGTGATCAACCCTGATCAAGCGCCATCACAAAAAGAGGAAGCGAGTTTTGCGAGACATGTGATCAACCGCCATGGCCTAACGCGTTGCGCCAGCTCTCATGTGCATCTTTTCTGCGCCGCATGCGAGGCCGTGTCCAAGCTTGAGAGTCCAGCTGTTTTCAACAGCCTCAAGGCCATGACGATCTCTCCTCGCTGACGCCAATTAGAGGATCCTAGAACGATGTGGTGAGACCTCGCTTTTTGTACAAGTATCGCAAGCGATTCTATGTTGCCACAGCTCCGTCTTGGAGACTGGACAAGACGGTGCAGTGCTGAATTGTAAAAGGCTTGTTTAGGCAGCGGACTGCGCAAGACCATAGCTGGTGAACTTTTCAAGTCTGCCTTGGTGCCAACAGCTTATGCAAGGCTATTCCCGGAGGCCCTAGGCGTGTCGATGTCGGACTATCAGCAACTGAGCTTGAAGCAAAACTTCTGCCAGGTTATAAAACGTGCCCGCGAAGCGTCAGATGCCGTGAGAAATCGGAAAACAATGTCACCGGGTCCAAAGTAACCTGAGTTGTTCTTGACTTTGCCAGCTTCCACATGCTTTGGCTGAACTCTTAGTCTAGTCTAGTGTTTGTGAGCAAAAAGCTGGCATGCATTAACAGCTCATGTCAAATCGACGAGAGCAACACCAGCAGCGACAGGAACGACAGCAACCACACCAAGAAGTAGAACAACACTTATTGAGAATTAACAAGAGAAACGTAGTCGAGAACCAAGAGCAATAGCGCCGCCAAAAAACGTCACTGTGAACCTCCGGCCGTACTCTGCGTGTGCCCACCTATGTCGGCTCTGATTGCCTCACTAGACCTCCTGAGTCCGGACGCTCATTATAGGGTTCGTCCGTGTGGAAGAGGGCTCCCCGCTCAGATCTTTGATGATTTGGGGGGAAACCCCAAAACCTCAAACCTAAGGTTGCTGACAGTATGCCGGTAGTATGAGTCTGGTGCGTATGTGTGTGCGGGTGCGCATATATCAGAAACATAAACAAATACATAAATAAGAAAAATAAACATATACATATGTTTATATATATGATATGTATATATATAT
>CAJNJA010053487.1:0-11419 GCA_905231915.1 Symbiodinium necroappetens | reverse complement strand
TGTGTGTGTATATGTATGTAGGTATGTATGTATGTATGTATGTATGTGTATATACATATATATGCACATACGTACATCCATCCACCCGTGTGTATTCATGTTTCTTTTCAGAAAAGAAGACAGAATCGGGAATACCTGCGTCATCCATCCATCAATACAGAACTCATACGGCCATGTACATACATAACAAGTCTGCATATAGGATCTAGTCTAGTTACATCTACGTAAAGGTACACGTTGTCACGCACCAGCAAATACCTGTATGTATGTTTTTACGTACGTGTACGTGTATACAAATTGTTTGCATTTATGCGCCTTTTTATCTTCTCATTTCTGCTTCATGTTTACATATTCTTACATTCGTTTTTCGCGTAAGATTCCGTTTTGACATTTGTATACACGCAGCGACACACAAATTCAAGGGAACGCCGCTTCACGTGCCTGGCAAGTGGCCCAGCTGCCGCAGCCCTTCGATCCAAGCCTTCCGACCAAGGCTTTCTTGGACATCGACATCCTGCGAGGGCTTTTAAATGGCCTTTTTTTATGGGATTGTGCTGGATCGTGTCTGTATATGTCTGTATAACTCATATAATATAACACATAGACTGTTATTTACAGGGTGTAATGAGGTATGGATGGAGCGTACAGCAGCTTTTTGATCGGGCTTTTGGTTTAGAAGGCATTTATAGATTTTTGTTTGAGAAGTTTGCTGCTTTGGGTCACCCAAAACGAGGACCTCTAGAGTCGCAGGTGAAGTTGCTTTTCGGCTTGGGCCGCTTTCTGCAAAACTGTGACTTGCTGAATGCCCTCTTGACAAACTCGAACACCCCCATTGCAGATGCCGTCCAGCGCCGCCCATGCTGCTGGCATCGAACCATATATGCGCATCAAATACTGCCTTGGCTGAGAAGGCGGCTTCCGGGATTGATGAATGAGGTGTGTTGGCAAACATCTATCTGTTGAACTGTTAGCAAGCGGCACGAACTCCGCAATGGCGTGGTCAACCTGTGTCATAGGTCAACCACGCACCAAGGAACACATCAAAAGGCTGTTTCCAAACAGCCCCCATGACATGATTCCCGCGGGGCGCTGGGCCTAATGTGGAGATGTGACTTACGTTTCGGCCTGCTCTGCTGCACTAGAATGGGCCAATGACAATTCCTCTCGCAGCACTAAGCAACGGGCATCCTTGGTGAGCTGCTGGAGGATGTTCCAGTCGCTTCTGGACAGCGTTCCATGACCAGAAACGTTGACGCAGCGGAAGATTGCCAGTATTTGTTCCTGGTCTCTTGCTTTCGATGCCGGCACATGCATCAGACGCCCAGTCATAACACAGAACTCTCCTATGCTGCCGAAGCAGGTGACCTTCATTTCGTTGTCGGAGGAGGGGTTCTTGAACCTTCGCCAGCCCAGATCTTCCAGTCCCTGCTGAAGCTTCCCGAGCCCAATCTCGCCTCGGAAGGAAAGGCGAGAAGGGGCTCTGCCATGACAGGCGTGTCGCACATGCCTTGAGGAACTCTTCCTAACCGGTACGGTATCGAAAGATCTACTATCTATCTATCTATCTATCTACCCACCTATCTACGTACCCACCAGCCTAGCCAGCTAGCCATCCATCTGCATCTACTGCCCAGCGGCCGTTGCCGTCAAAGCCGTCGATCGAGTCGAAGGCCTTGTTCAAGTCCACGCCGCTCTCCTTCAGCATCCTCGGCTCTTATCATGCAGGTGGATGGGGGTTCCTCAGCGCGTTTGGGTCCTGCTTTAAGGTCTTTAAGGGCCCTTATAATGAGAAAGCATCCAAGTATGCATGGCATTTTTATTGCTCCATGTTTGGATTCATGCTTCAATTGTAAGGGTCCCTCTGTGAGGTTGGCTCCATGCTTGGGCTTGCTATTTTCTGGCCTCGAGTTCGCATGATTTCGCCCTTGGCTTTCTGCACAACGCTTTTGTCAGTGCCGGGGAGAAACTGACAACAAGCTGAAACAGCGTGAAAGTCGAGGGCCCTGGAGTGGAGCAACACTAACACGAAGGCAGAAAGCAAAGGAAACCGCAGGAAACCCTGATTGACGAAAACGCTGCCTATGCTGAGCCAAGATGCAACACCAAGTCAATCACTTCGGAAGGCACCTGCGCGACTTGTAAGCAATCGGGCTGCACCCCAAACAATTGTGCTGCTGTGCATTTGGAAAGGACTCCGCCGTGCGTCTTTTGAGCCTCGAGATAGCTTCCAGACCAGAGACTGCGAATGATCCGAACACAGCTCTCACTGCGGTGTACTCTGTCACGAGAAGCACAGGGACAGCCAGATTGTCTCGTCTACCTGTCTACCCGTGATATGTCGGCTCCATACTCCGCGTCTGGGCCTCGGCTCTCCAAGTCTCCATTCAGAATACTTCCGAGAAGTCGTTTGGGAGCCGCCCTCTGAGCGGAGCAGCAGCCACGAATCTGTGGGCGGTCCACGGTCTTTTCAAGGTATCCCACACCCTGTCCTACACTGGCACAGTCGATTCATCGCACTTCGACTTCAGGTCGCGGGGCGCCCAAAGGGAAAAACAAGTTGGCGTGGAAGGCACCACGGTATATGACATTGCCGGCGCCGTGCCCACCGTTAACAGCGAGCGCAAGAAGAAGGGCCAACAAGGACGTAGGGTTTAGCAGGATTTTGCGTTGTGAAAGCTCTTCGGCTGCGGAGCTAGGCCCGGGCATTAGCTTCCACTCTGTGCAACAAAAGATCACGTAAGCACAATATGTGGTTGCAAATAACACCGAGACTAAGCGAAGAGAGCGAACGAAGCAGTGGAAAGATGCGGGCCTCGATCATGTTGGTCCACCATGAGACAGCGGTTTCTTTTACATCCTGCCATGGGCGATGAGCCGCGGTCTCAAGCAAATGTCATGTGTAAGTGCTCGGCCATGCACAGGCACAAAACATGCTTTCATCAGCAAAGGCACAGAAAAGTGATAAGTCTTGCATAACTGCTTGCGGAGCTCGAAGTTTCGCTGTCCCGGAGCACAAACATAGCTGCACCTTACCAAGGCACGCCTTACGAAAGGAAGGTCCGGGCGTGCTGTGAAGCCCAAGCTGCTTGAACTGGCCCGCCTGGGGGACGCGGTCCAGGAATTCCTCAGCCACCGCTGATACACAAAACTTCCTGTAATTCAGTTTATCGCGGGTCACTACAGCATAAGGGTTCAGGGGGCTCTTTTGCGGGTTACCATAACGGTTCTTTTAAAAATACAAAACGTACTAGTTGCTAGAATACTAGAAGGGTACTCTGGGGTACTCCGCACGCTGCAATAAGGTGCGCTGTCAGGAAGGTGTGAGGAAAGGCCCAGAGCTGAGCCAAGACTCCCAGCTGCGAGGAATGCCCATCTTCAGCGGATCAACAGTCCCGTCTGGCAAAACGTACCTGAAGAGGGCTTTGACATTATAGTTATGTGTGTATGTATGTATGTATATATATATACACACACACACAATTACACACAGACACCGGATTTAGGGTTTAGGCCCAGTTCCCACTCTCACGACTCGCGTGAGCCCGGTGTTTGGGCTGAGTTGGCCGAGGTACACAGGGTGGCGGATGTTCCCGGCGTTCTCACGAGCTGAAAGTGCCAGCAATGCAGTCATGCACACACGCTCGTCGTGCAAACGCAGGTCCAACTGGAATTGGTCGAACTCCGGTTGAATGTATGGAAATGTTCTCGCAAAGCCGAGTCTGCGTCTCAAGGCCATCACGTCTGAGAAGTCTTCGAGTTGAGCTTTGTACATCTTCGCGTTCTGTGGATCCTTGGAAACAGCATTCGCATGCATTCACGTATGGTAGTCGCCCACAGTCAAAGTGATAGAAACATCATGGACTGATTGTTGGGAGAAGGTGCAACGACTCGGTTGAAGAAGAGAACGAACATCTCGATTCTGTCAGCTGGCTCCGAAAACGTGCCCACCAGCACGCGAAGCTGCCTTGCATTGTTCACAACCTGAACCTGAATCTAATCGAACAATCCCCGACTCCCTGAACCCTAAACATCCTGAACCCTTAGCTATTCCTACTTCGCCCTGGAACTGTCCTCTTTGTGGCATCAGGTTTGTTGGGTTCACAGCTGGACTCAAGCTCGTGTTCATCCACTTTCGCGGAAACCCAACTTCCTGAACCATACGCCCCTGAATCCCATAAACCCTAAACCCTGAACCCTAAACTCCTACACCCTAAATCTTTACAAAAACCTAACATAAATCACAAACCCTGAACCCTAAATTCCAAAAAACCTATAACCCCTTTTGCAACTGGCCTGCTGCGAATCTATACACCCTAAACCCTGTATCCTGAGCCCAAAATACCCTGTATCCTCACAAGACCCGAACACGATAACGTCTTACATCATAGTATATTATATTTTTGCATTTCATTATATGATCTTTTCTTATATTCTATGATGTTCTATCATGTTATGCTATATTGTAACACAAAATTTAAGCAAAGCCGGGCCTGGACTCGATGCAGAAGCTCTGCGCCTGGCTCCGCAGGGCGGCCACCTTGACGTGTGCCATACCTCAGCTGCGAAGGCAAATGGTTGCAATACTTGCATAGCAATATAGGAATAGTAATGGCTCATGTAGACATGATGATAGCTGATGGGAAACAATATAACAGTAATAACAGTAAGAATCAGAATGATGGTTCTAATAAGTACATTTGTTGCTTTTCTTACTTTAACTATGTTCGTGTTTTTCTTCGTATTATCATACTGAGCTCTCCGAGTCTATGCCCGCAGCCCAGAGGTAAGACCTGGCCAGGCGGGTGAGCAGCCCCCTGGGGCTTTAGGGGCTTCCGGGGGTTTAGTAAGGGTTTCGACTCTCACACTCGCCAACGCAGGCAAGGCTCCTCATGGTTCGATCTCCGCTGATTAGGGTTTAAGGGTTTCGGGTTTTAGGGTTTTAGGGTTTAGGGCTTAGGGCTTAGGGTTAGGGTCGTAGGGCGTCATTGACGCTTGCATACACTCGGGGGGAAGCCGGGCCGGGTCTGCAGACCTCACTCGGGAAAGAAGGCAATGCATGACAAGAGCCAGCTTCGCTCCTGCCCTGGGTTGCCACATGTGCTCTCAGTATATTCATAAACAGTTATTCTGTTACAGTGTGCCGGGAATTTAGAACAGTTACTTGAGCAAGTTGGCGAAAGCAATCTTGGAATCTTGCCCCACTTGGGGGGGGCGGGAGGGCCAAGATTGCCAACAAGCTTGGTCAATCTTGGTCTAAAAGGTAAACTAGTCGACAAGCAAGCGGGGCAAGATGACCAAGATTGCCAAGACGGTTCCGCAAAAGAATTGTTCTAAATTTCCGGCACAATGTAATATAAATGAATTCTTGTGATATGATTATGATTCTTACTATGGTGCGAGTATGATAAAGGCCAGAGCAAAGTCCAAACCCACGATCATGACCGCAATGCCTGCAGTCCCCTCAAAAATCCACTAACTGATCCTAAAACCAAACCCAACCCCTATTTTGGTCTACTGACAAGACCTTTTTTTGGACTCTCCCGACTCGGACAATGCAGGCAAGACCAGTGTGGTTTGGGTTTTGGGATGATGGTTTAGGGTTTTGGTCGCAGCCAAAGAGCACGCGGGTTGATGTACCTCAGCTATCCCAAGCTGCTGCATGCACATGGCACAGGGCAAATCCAATCCATCTTGCAATCATGGGAGCTTTAATGATGATGAAGGTACTGGTGATTGTGAAAATGTTGAAAAATGAATGCTAGTACTATCGCCATGGGTTATAATTATGGCGATGCTTCTTTCTTTCATTGTCATGACCATCGTAAGTTACATTCATTCTTATCACTGCGACCTGGGAGCAGCCTCCAAGATCTGGCAGAAGGAGGGCCATGTGATGGCCTGGGCCCCTTTTGGCGGCCCTTGGGAGCTGACGTAGTCCAACCTGACTATTCGAGGAACCAGAGAGGGCTTTTAACAGAATCTAATATGATATGATGTAGTATAGTATAGTATAGTATAATATGATATACAGGGTACTGCGAGGCGAGCAGCTCGAGCTTGTCGTGGCCGGGGCGCTTCCAATCGGCAAAAGCCATTGAGGACGTCCTCAGTTCAGTGCTCAACAGGACTCGCGGGTGCAGATGCCGTAACGTAGCCGCCTTAAGAACTCGATGAGGGCTTGTAAACGCCTCATTATGGGTTTCAAAAGGCGAAAAATCACGGGCGTAACCATTCGAACAAATGCGTTGCGTGTATTATGCCTATATGGGCGATTACGAGATCCCGTAAATTAGTAGTTGCGAAACTGTCGGCACTGGTAGCAACCCAAGAAAGGTACACTTTCTAGCCCGGCTGCAGAATTGGTTTCCCTTGGTAGAATGCATTCCGTGCATGAGATCGGTTGCACTCGGCTGATACATCTTCTCGCCCCAGCCTCAGTCTGCACGAGCTCAAGCTGCACATATCAAAGTCGCACAGCTGCGGCCCAGAAGCCGCTTGTCCATCATAACTTAGAGCATTCCACAGTCAACATGCAGTGCTCTGAAGCAGCGAAGCATGACTGTGTCAGGCATCAAGCGAACACAGGCTAACACGGGCACCAATCCAACAGAAAGGCAGCCCCCTGCTAAATGGCAGCATGCGGCTTTCCCACTTGTCGAGAAGAGCCAGCTGCTCGGCGACCGCAAAGTCTGCTCGATTGTCCTGTGAGGCGATGGCAAAGGCTGTCCCGAAAACAGTAACTACTTTTGCATAGTACTTGCAGACTAAATTTACATACTGTTTTTATCACGTCTACTACTGCTGCTGAGCGCTGCTGCTGCTACCTGCTATTGCCACTGCTACCACCACCACCACCACCACCACGACGACAACTTCTGCTGCGTTTTCTCATTATTCTCATGATTCTTCTCGCCATTCAGATGCTCCTGCCACACTAACGTGCAAGCAAAGGTCCAAGGCCAACTCGTAGTGTCCAGTTGGATTTCGAACCGTGAAGCTGAGAAGCCTCAGGGTAGCCATCGTAGGCGCACTTCGAGCCGGGGTGTAGGGCGACTCTGCAGTGCTGCGTTCATCCACTGTGCATCTGAGGCGGCGTGCTGTTTGAGCTTCAGCCGGCATGTGACGCAGTCCAGCGTTGTCGCATACATTCCCTGCGCGACGTAGTACCTCAGTTTCTGTCGTGGTCAAGGGAGCTGGCAAGGTACCATGGATCTCGCCCCTGCCACTGCCACTGCTCAGCTGATGAGCAAACCATGAAAAAGTGCTCTGACACACAGATCTTGATTGCAGAAAAGCCGCGAGCCTGGTTCACAAAGAACCGAGGGAAGCAAATTCATGATGCAAGGTGCCCTGAAGAGCTGCGAGGTCCTCAGCAGCATTCCTATTGGCCCGGAGGCTCTGAACTCTTGGGACTCTGAGGATCCAGCTCTGCCAAGACTTTCAGGTGTGAGATGGTCAGAACAAAATCGAAACTCAGTGCCTGGCGACGCGCCATGGCAGGATTGAAGGCTTTATGCCTGAAAGACAGAGATGGCCTTGAGAAGGCATGCTTGCGAATGTTGGAAGCCATCCAGCTCGACGAACCGGCCAAACACAGCCACTGCCTCCGATATGACGAAATGTCTGCAAGCAGCATGACCCTAGATGTTTTGGAATGCAGAACATGTTAACAAGTGCATCCTTCAGCCGTGCCTTGCTCGAGTCAAGGTGGAAGCGAGACAAGCTATAAAATCCTGTGCGACAGCTACTGCAGAATGCAATGGGCTGAAGTCTTGGAGGCTCGCCAAAGCGCTATATGCGGCTCACATCCGTTGCATGTCAGGTTCGGGCAAGTGGCTGTTGATGACCAGGCCAAAGTCTGAGTCCACGTCCTTGAACAACGGAGTCTCGAAGCAACGTTCCTTGGAGCAACTGAGTCAGGTTCAACCCCAAAGCCCCGAAGGCATGTCCAATAAAAGCATCCAGCTGCCCGGACCTCGCCCGAATTTCGAAGCAACAAGTTCAAAAAAAAGGATAAGAGGAGCGAAGACTTACAGATTGCGAGCGGCCAGATCGAAGCTGAGCGTGACCTCGCCACTGTTTGGTACTTCCCAAAGTCCTGGAGTTCACGGCCCTTCTATAAAGAGTACAATTACTCTCACGTGGCTGGTGGCAATGACACTCAAGCCTCCTTTCTTTGTGCCGTGGACGAAGTCATCCGACGAGCTAACCTAAGACAGACCGGATTGCAGATAGGACCGAGGGTGTCTTGGCGGCAGCCCACCAGCAGTCATGCGAGTTGCAACGAGCAGAACTTCTGAAGGAGCTAGTCGAAATCCTTCGGCCGACTTGCACAGCATGCGAAGCAAGGATCGGTGATACCTGGGGCGAGGTCATCTCTGCAAGACGACTCTTCATGGCGTTGGGCTTCCCTCAACTGCCGTGGTGCGGTCGATGCAGCTGCAGATGGTAGGAGCCCGCACCAGGAAGGTTGCCTCGGCTTGCAATGTTCCATGTCTTCGCGAGCCATGGGCACCCCATCTGCAAATGAGCGTCTCATCGCAAAGACCTCGCGATCGTGATCAGCTGGCACCTGCTCAGAAAGACCAAGGGCCAAACCTCCCTCGACCCCTCCACTACCCAAAAATCCGCCCCAATGCCCTCACCTCACCCCCGTAACATCCAGATGTGTCAAAGAACTTCAAGGCATTCCTCGGCTGCAAAACGAGACAACTTCGTGAGAACAGGAAGATGGAATGGATACGTCCTCGAACTTCGGCCAAGCATCGTCGTTGATGCGATCGTTCTCAGCACTGACCTGACAGGTTGGACCGTACTGCCGTGCCCGTGACAGCATTCGGACATGCAACTTTCGCATGAACCAAAGCCGAAGTCCCATCAACTTGCAACATCTACGGCCGTGCTGCTCACTCAGTGCACACGGAATGCACAGTACCTCTTGAGAATGGCCCGCAACAGCCTCCTGCCTCAAACCACGAGGTCCCAAAGGATTGTCGGCCAAGTACAAGTGCTTGAGCTGCCTGTAGAAGTCGGGATACTTGCCTAATCCTACTATTCAGTGCTGTCCTACTTTCGATTTCCACGGTCGTTTGACTAGGCGTGTCTTGCTGACCGGGCCGAGCAGCTTATGATTCTGCAGCGCATCCTCCAGTATAAGCGCCGAACGGAAGTTCATTCCTTAAGCAGAAGCAGAAGTCACCCAACCATGTTTGTGAATTCAGGCACTGTTTACTCAAAGTCACTGCTCATAGAAAGGTCGAGGGAAGTCAATGTGTTATCCTTCCGCAGCTGCTCCACGAAGAAGTTTACCTTGCATAGAACTAGGGATATGGAATCTGGCGCTGGCACTTCGAAATGTCGTTGGTGTCCCGGTTTGATAGGCCGTCGGAGGCTTTCTCTCACTATCAACACGATCATTTGCGGACTCCAAGTTCAATCTGCACATGTCTGTTTAATCCTTCCACTTCGTCGTTCAGTCCAGCTTGCGCAGTAGTTCTCTTGCCACTCAATAGCACAACCTCGACTGTAATCGACATCACGCACGATGCCACACATGCCGCTTGTTTAGTAGTCGGGGTGGAGGGTCGAACATTGGTGGCTTTAGGTTTGCTTCCGGGCTTTGGTTTGAGGATGCGTATGGTCCGGCAGCACTGCAGGGTGGGTTCCTCCACGATGGAGTCAGCTACACAAAGCTGCCGCAACCTCACTTGCACACCTCGGCGCTTACCTCCATAGCCCCACAAGTTGGATCCTTTACATTCCTTTTCAAAAGTTTACTGAGTCTTCACCATCTTACGGCCCCCACCCCAAAAATTCTCCCCCNNCCCCCCCCCCCCCCCCCGGGCGAAGCTCTGAGCAGGGAGGAGCCGATCTGCAGCGAGATGCCGGCACGGATAGATGGTCAATCCCAGCACCAGAGCAGTTGCAGACATTGAGCTTCTTCACCTGGGACTTGAAAACAGTGGCTGTGCCACTTCATGCAGGTGGGCTCTCGAGCTCAAACTTAAGGTTGATCTGACAAGTTGCCGTCGCTTGCCTCGCAATGTTCTCACCCAAGCACTGGAATAGCTGCGAGGACATGTGGTTCCAGCTCAGATCGAGCTCTTGCACCTAAGACAAGGGAGCGGCGCCAGATGCCCAACAAACTCTGATCATTGAGGCCGCGCAGGCCGGTTCTCTTCTATGCCCTCAAACTACCATAGCCATGCTTCGGCCAGCTACAGATGGAGGTTACATCCCCTGCGCTGTTTACGCTGCACTTTGCATGTTCGCCTAATCCATGCCTTCCTCGTGCAGAGGCTTCCGAAACATGGGCTCGGTTTCTTGTGAACCCTACTTAGCCCTACTTTTCCGACAGGCCTCTCGGTAGTCTCGCCTCTCAACTCTCCGAGCAGTGGCCTAAGCCTAATCGGCCCCGCCATTGGGCGAGGAGCATGGCCCTGAAGGAGCGTCGCGATGCACTGGCATCCATGGTCGATGGGTCCACTCCTCAGCCAAGACAAGCTTACTGCGAACACATGACTATCCAGCGGGGTGGCGTGCGCAACCTCCAATAAAGAAGCGGACCTCGCTTGGAACTGATGCAGGCTAAAGGCCCCATCGACGTTCTGCTGAGATTTACCTCAGGTGCCAAGATCTGCTCGCAGGGCAGTCCTTCGGTTCGGCTTCACACGAAAACTTTCATCAGGCGTTGGCTAGAACCGCATGAAAGGCTCGGGCTCATACATGCATGAAGCCACTCTGCATAGCACCGATTATTCACGGTGCTCCCAAACCAGTCAAGCTGCATAGTTCAGGGTCTGTCGCTCGCTGATTGCTTCACAGAGTGGCAGCTGATAGCGGTGGTTCACCTCCACTTGGCTCAGATCCTAAGATGCGCATGCTACATCGGAGATCAACCTCAGACGCAAAGCCTGTTCTATGAACTAAGAGCGTGGCCAGCCGCTCAATGTAGGAAGCGTCACTGACGAGAGAGATGATGCCTGAATAGTTCTGGCATGTTCTGGCTGTTTAACCGGTAACCAACGGCTTAGCTTGTCTCCGTCCCAGATGCATGCGAGACTTTGGGGTCCTGCTCTGGAGCAGCCACTTAAGCTCAACTCCACCAAACTGGATGCCTCAGTGACAAGAGCAGGGCTCCTCCAATAAACCGGGCTTTCGTGCATGGACAGGCACCGATCATCCGAGGATCTCGCAAGTCTCGGCAGCTGCACGCTGCGCAGGAAGTTGCTCAAGGAGCGGTCACCTCTCTCCACAATATGCCACACACACACATATATGCGTAGATGCATGCATGTGTATATATATATATGTGTGTATATATATATATATACATGTGTATATATATATATATATTTTTTTTTTTTAGCACTCGCGCTCGACAAGTCAGGCGAGGTGTAGGGGGAACCAGACGACAAAG
>CAJNJA010053476.1:13813-24986 GCA_905231915.1 Symbiodinium necroappetens | reverse complement strand
AATCCCAGAGGTTAACCTTTAGTTCCCTTATAATACAGGACAAGCAGGACCCTAAACCCTTTTAAATGGCCACGGCTCCAGAATCCAACGACTCGCCCAAGCGGCTGACAACGGCTCGCCAAGTCACTTACTAGATAATTCCCAAGAGGAGATGGTCGACGTACCGCCGATCAAGAGAGCGAAGAGGCCCGCAAACCTTCGGCGGAGAGAGGATACGGAGAACGATGAAGACGTCGTCGACTCCTCGAAGGATCCGGGAGGCTTCGTGCGACTACACCGTTCTTCGGAGAGCCCTGTGCTCGTTAGCAGCAACTTTGTCTACGACAAAACATCGGGCTGGCGTCTGGAAGCTCGAGAACAGAGCGACGTCTGCGAGGTCCTCAATGCGCCAGCTAGAAAGAGTAGACACGGCGACTCAACTCGGGTGAAAGTCGGCGTCTAGGATGCCGATGTGAAGTCGAGCGCTGAGCAGTTGGCAGCCGTAGCACATGCACACCTGACCTTTGACACGCGTGAGCGCTTTGATGCAACTTGAACGCCATGTTCGAGGAACTCTAAACCCTAAACCCAAAGCCCTAAACCCTAAACCTAAAGCCCTAAACCCTAAACCGTTCGAGCCAGTTGGCAGCCGGGAGTGCCACGCCTGTGGGCAAGCAGCAAGATGGCGCGAATCCACTGCCAAGACAATATTCCTAGGTAGTTTAAGGGAGACCCCTTAAAGGGGACCCTTCTGAACTCTACCTGTGGCTCCCCCTAATCCTAACTCCCAAATATCTAGAGCTGGTGAAGAACTTGGGGATGTCCCCTAAACCCCTAAACCCCTAAACTCCTAAACCCTAAACCCCTAAACCCCTTAACCCCTTAACCCCCCTAAACCCTAAGCCCCCAGCCCCTAAGCCCCTAAACCCCTAAACCCCTAAGCCCCTAAACCCCTAAACCCCTATACCCAAAACCTGGGTCTCAGGTTTGGGGTTTGGGCGAGGGTCTGCGAGGCAAATCTGGAGGGGCAGACGGCGAAGATGACGAGGCAGCCCAAAATTCTCGGTTTAGGGCTTAGGGCTTAAGGGTTTTAGGGTTTAGGGTTTAGGGCTTAGGGTTTAGGGTTTAGGGCTTAAGGGTTTAGGGTTTAGGGTTGGGTTGAGGGGTTGAGTCTAGGGTTTGTCAACCCTCGAAACTGTAGGATCTCCGTATGCCGAGCAAGGGGGCCTTGGCTTTGTCAGTGTCCAAACCCTGTGGCAAGCCCTCCGGATCCGAATTTCTTAAGCCAAGGGCTTGGGGCTCGGGGAGTCAAGGGTTTTGAGTCGTCAGGTCTGTGCATCGTCATTCCGCCAGGGGCTCACGAAGCTCCAAGGCATCAATCAATAAGCACTGCCTGCCAGCGTTTTATCACAGCTCACTAGTACCTCCAGATAGCTGCTGATAGGTTTATGCAGGAATATATGCATGCATGCGTACATGTGATTATGTTTGTATTCATGTACGTGCTCTCTCTCCCTCTCTCTCTGTGCTTGTTTGTGTGTTTAACGTGTTTCTTTGTTCGTTTGCTTGCTTGCTGGCTTGCTGGCTTGCTTGCTTGCATGCTTGCTTGCTTGCTTGCTTGCTTGCTTGCTTGCATGCTTGCTTGCTGGCTGGCTGGCTGGCTTGCTTGCTTGCTTGCTTGCTTGCTTGCTTGCTTGCCAGAAAACTTGCTTGTTTGCTTGCTTGCTTGCTTGCTTGCTTGCTTGATTTTGGTTCTGTTTAGGTAGTTTGTTTTGTTTTGTGCGTTTGTTGTTTGGTTGGCCAGTTGTTTGTTTAGTTGGTTGGTTTGGTTTGCTTGTTTGTTTGTCTGTTTGTTTGTTTGTTTGTTTGTTCGTCTCTGTGTGTGTTCAAGTTCCTTTATGTGTTTGGGCAAAAGAAATGGATCTGACAGACATGACAACAACGCACATGCATATACATGTATGCATGCATGTGTGCATATGTATGTATGCATAAGTGCATATGTGCAGTATGCACGAGTGCATACGCATAAATGAATGAACGAATGAATGAATGAATGAATGTATGTATGTATGTATGTACGTATGTATGTATGTATGTATGTATGTACGCATGCATGTATGTATGTATGTGTTCCGGTTGCTAAAGGCATCGTACTTGTGAAAGTTTGTTTTTCCTTCACCACGCTTACATTGCCAAGCCCGGAGTGCTGACAGGATGACGCCGATGCTGCAAAGGTTGCCGAGGCTGGTCGTGGCATAGTGATGGGAACTTTTGCAGCTAGTTTCCGCCTGAGGGTTATACCCGAATTACCCTAAACCCGTAAATCCCCACCCCTATGCCCCTAAACCCTAAACCCTTAAACCCCTAAGCCCCAAACCCTAGGTGGTAAGGTATTGAACATGTGTCGACGGCCGGCGGTGCCGGCCTAGAGTCTAGAGTTCACTTAGCCCGCGTACTTGGAGCACTTGGAGCAGGTGGCCGACAGCGCTGTGTGTTCTTTAAACCGCACGGTTAGGTTTAGGGTTTAGGGTTTAGGGTTTGGTCGGGCACTGCTGGAAAGTTTATGAGACCAGGCCGGAAGACCTCAGCCGCCATCCGGAGTGCTTGGTCTCAGAAGGGGGAGCCATTTTCACATGGTGCTAGCACTTGATCCAAAATCCAGAACGGGGCCATGGGTCGCAGTTCAGCTTTGCCTCCTGGTTGCATGATGCTGCTACGTGGTCTGTTTCCGGAATCAGAGCTACCCTGGCTGCAAGTCGCCTGAGAAAGCAATGACGTGGACAGCGGGCCTGCGCCCAGGCAACAGGGTTCTGCGCCCTTATGGGGTTGATGGGCTGCTGAGTGATTCGCACGTCTTCCCGGAGCTCATCTAAACTGAGGGGGATGCGGCTCTGGTTTATTCTCACCGTGAAATTCTCCTTTCGAGACTGCGGGTCGCACTGAGGGTACGCCTGGAGGATCTTGAATGGAGGCGGTGCGCTTCCTGTCTGGCTGCTGTCACCCTAACTTGCAGGGCCACGCCCTGAAGCGCGAGCCGCAAGGCAATGAAAGGGCCTGAAGAAGTAGAACAGAACAGGGTTTTGGGGTGCATTGTTCTACCATAATTAATTAGGCACCTTGAGCTACCAGAACCTACTTTGTTGTAGGTCCTTACAATAAACCCTGATACAGAATCTATGGGGATCCTACGAAAAAGGTAGGCTTTGGTAGTCTAAGGTAATACAATGGAACCTAAGGCCTGGATAACGCATACTATTAGCTCCTTCTCATTTTCTTTTTTGAAATGAGTATACAAACAATGCCCTAGGTAGTATTAGGGAGAACCCTTAAAGAGAGCCCTTCTGAACCCTACTTATGGCTCTCTTAAGGGGGGCCCGATTGAGAGGGTCTGAATCCCCAAGATTCCTCCCGAATTCTAACTCCTAAACAACATTGACGCACCCCAAACCCAAACCCTCTTCTCAGTATTCAATCCTCCCTAAATTGCCCGTGAGCTACATAAGCTCGAAGACCCTAAATCCTAAGCAAATCGAAATCATCTCAACCTCAGCTCTAAACCCTCGCTCCTAACCCTTTAACCCTAAACCCCGAAGACCCCATTCACAGTTTAGGGTTTTGGGGTTTAGGGTTGGGGGCTTGTAGGTTTTAGGGGCAGGCCCTGTCGAGAGCCTTCTCCCCAACACACAACTTGAGCCTGTGGAGATTCCGTAGCTACAAATCAAGTCCGAGTCTTCGGCTTCAACACAGGTTTGAAGGAGGCTTGCAGCCCTCGTTAAGGGGGTTGATGGGGGGTTTTAGGGGGTTGAGGATTCCATTAAGCAGGAGCCCTCATTCCTAAATCCTGAACTTTAGACCCTAAACCTGCCTTTGAATAAGGGCTGGAGGTTCAAGACCACTCAAGACTTCCTCTGACCGAAAATCTAGCCCGTTTGTATAGAGACCTCGACAACCCTACAAAGTCTACAAAGTGCGTAACGCCCGGTAAATCCTTATCAACCTTTGTTGAGCCCCCAAACCCGCAATCCCGAAGCCCCATAAGCACAAAACACCCAAAAAACCCAAACCAACAAAAAGCCCTGACCCCCGCCCCCCGAAAGCCCCAACACTCCAAAAGCCCTAAACCTCCCAAACCCACAACCCCGAAACTCCGCCCCGAAGCCTCCCCCAAGGCCCGGAAACCCTAAGCCTCCAACCCAACGAGCCCTCATGATACCCATTATAGTACGGTTAGTTACGATAAGGAACCCCCAAAACACTGTATGGGTATTTATTTGGGCCCCAATATTCAGCCTCTAAACCCTAACCCCTGCTCTAAGCCCCCAAAGCCCTAAAGCCCTAAATCCTAAACCCTGCTTTAAAGCCCTAAACCCTAAATCCTAAACCCTGCTTTAAAGCCCTAAAGCCCTAAATCCTAAACCCTGCTTTAAAGCCCTAAACCCTAAACCTTAAGCCCAAGACCTTACCCCTAAAATCCCCAAGCGCCTTCAAAACGAAGGCCAGGGCGAAGCTTACCGCGAAGCCCAAGGCCAAGAAGGAGGCCCCTTCGGGCCCTTCGGGTGTTAAGGCCTTTAGGGCTTTTAGGGGTTTAGGGGTTTAGGGTTTAGGACTTTCAGGGGATTCATATATGGGTTTAGGGTTCTTTCGGGGGTTAAGGCTTTTGGGGCTTTAAGGGGTTTCGGATTCATGCATGGGTTTAGGGTTTTTGTTCGGTGTTGTAAGGGCTTTGCATGGTTTCGGGGTTCAGTAGGGGTTTAAGGTTTAGGATGAGAGTCTGGGGTTTCCGGTAGAGGGCTGGATGCTCGGGGATTTAGGGGTGCGGGTATAGGGATTAGTGAACTTTATGGTCTCAGGATACTGGGATTGCAGCATTTTGTGCGTGCCCTAAACCCTAAACCCTAAACCCTCAACCCTAAGCTTAAGCTTGGGGATTTGTAGAACTAAGGTCTTTGGGGAAGACGATGGTTAGGGCTGGGAGATTCTGCGGCTCAGGGTCTACAGCGCGCTGCAGGTTTGGTCTAGAACAGGATTGAGGGTTTTGGTGGGGCTTACCCCCATTGCTGCATGGAACCTCGCTATTTTGTAGAACAGGTGGTGGCATGGTATGCCCCAAGACTCTTCCAAATTCGCGATGTAGGGTTGATGATCCTGTGCGTTGACAGTCGAAGTTGACGTCTCTTGTAGCGGCTAAACCCTAAACCTTAAGCCCCGTAAACCCTAAAACCTAAACCCTTGAACCCTTAAGCCCTAAAAAATAAGCCCCGTACGCCCAAAACCCTTCAACACTTAAGCCCTAAACTTTAAGCCCTAAACCCTAAAGCCTAAACCCAAAACACTAACACCTGAACCCAAAACCCCAAAACCTAAACCGTCAGTAGCAACAGCCACCATGCTGGCACTTGCCGCGCCAGCAGCAATACCAGCAGACATGCCCGGGATCTTGACCTCGAAGATATACATGTAGACCAATATAATATGACCAATATAATATGATATGATATAATATGAGGCTAGGTAATATATTATGTTATGATACGATATGATGTGTCCTGATTTAATAGAACATATTGGATATGAGATGACATGATATGACCTATTTATTATGATATGATATAGCAGAACATAAAAAAACGGCCCGGAGCCCTAACCCCGAATCCCAAGAGCTCTGAGGCCCGAACAACAGCCACAGACAGCAAACTCCCTCGGAGCAAGGCGGAACCTGCATCAGCAGAGAAGCCCAAGAAGGGGAAGGAGGCGATTTGGGTTTAGGGTTTAGGGTTTGGGCGAGCTGTGATCTACCCCAAAAAGCCCGTTCTATTCTAGGAGCCTGAATAACTACCAATACAATTTTGGGGGTTCCTTATTACATGTGTATTCTACAGGAGCCCCAAACCCCCTATTCTACTTATGCAGGCCCCTACACTAACTCCTCAGGCCCCTAAGTTACCTATGAGGCTGCGCTCGGGACTCCAAGGCTTGGCTTTTGAAGGGTGTGTGTGATGGTGGGACTGTAGGTTCTGGGTCAAACCCTAAACCCTAAACCCTCAACCGTTGGTGTGGGTAATTGGGGTTTTCCAGCTTAGTGCTGGCTCCGGGTTCTAGGGCTTAGGGTGTGTTTCAGATTTTTGGGATCGGGACTTTAGAGCTTTTTGGGGTGTGGGTGGGGTTTTACGAGGGAGTTGGCGTTGGCGACAAGGCGGTTCGAGGTTTTAGGGGGTTGAGGGCTCCGCGTTCAGAGATTCGGGACTGAGGGCGGGTGGACTGTAGGCTTCGGGCTTTAGGGCTTCTGCGGTTTGGGGTTTGGGCTGTAGATGGAGATTAAGGCTAGGGTTCTAGGGCTTAAGGCTTATAGGGTTCGTTGGTCAGGGTTTTATGGACTTGTCGCCGCTACAGGCACGTGAAACCCCGGACCATAGTCCCCAAATCAAAAGTCTTACATAATATCGAGCTCGAGCTATTTCGTAAAGGCATCCCCTATTGCCCACCCCTTGCTAATTGCTGGGGCCCCCGCATGAGAACGTTAGATGCAAACAAGTCACACCAAAACTGCCGAGAAACCCCTAAACCCTAAACCCCTAAACCCTAAACCCTAAACCCTAAATCCCTAAACCCGAATTCCCTAAACCCTAAACCCTAAATCCCTAAACCCTAAATCCCTAAACCCTAAACCGGGCGCTGGAGGCTCCGACCGAGGGTCCCCGAACCCCCGGGCCGAGCGTTGCGTCAGAACGGTGGGGGAGGGCAAAGCCTCCCGGTAGGGTGTAGGGCTTAGGGGTGTAGGGCTTAGGGGTGTAGGGTTTAGGGGTTTAGGGTTTAGGGTTCAGGGTTTAAAGGTTTAGGGTTTTGGGGTGTTTATGGGTTTAGGGTTTAGGGTAAACGAGGACTGTCGTGACGACGCCCCGGGGTAGCAGCCTGGAGGAACTGGTGGCCAGATTCCACTGCTCCGAACCCGCGGTCCTAGAGGGCGACCTGCCCGGTTTCCTGGTTTAGGGTTTGGGGTTTAGGGTTTCGGGTTTAGGGTTTGGGGTTTAGGGTTTAGGGTTTGGGGTTTAGGGTTTAGAGTTTTGGGGCTTTTGGGTTATGTAGGAGCCTGGGTAAGAAACCCTGGCCCTGTAACCCCAAATATATTAGGCTTCATATTAAGAACCCCTAGCAAAGACCCAGGGTTTCTTAATCAGGCTCCTATATTTGATGTTTACATTTCCCTTGCTTCTCGTCGAGCGGCCGGCACGGCCCCCTAGGACTCACAACCCGACACCCATCTCAGCCGTGGTCTGCTGTCAGGTGTCGTCTTTCTTTGTAGAACTGCGGCAGCAAGCAAAGAGCCCCCCTTGAAGGGGGACCTCAGTGAGAAAAGCTGGGGTGGTTGGGGCGGGACTGCATGCTGACGCAAGCGCGCGATAAGTGGGTGCGCCCCTATTCCCGAAGTAAGAGGCACACAAACCTGAGTTTTAAAACCCATGCCCTACTTAAACCCGAAGCCCTGAGCCTTCTTTTCAACCTAAACTTGAACCCTAAACCCTAAACCCTAAACCCTAAACCCTAAAAGACGCGGTCTCAAGGCGCGCCACTGGGATGGCGGCAAGGTCTCCAAGAGTTTGATGCAGGCCCCGAGCCTCCAGCGGTTTTTGACAAAGAGAAAGGGCTTAGGGTTTAGGGCTTAGGGCTTAGGGTTTAGGGTTTAGGGTAGAAAGGGCTAGCTATAAGGGCTATTAGAAGGGTTGCGATAACGGCTACCCTAAAGTTGCTATGAGGGTTATTGCGTTTTGACCAACAAGAGTGGCTATGTCGAGCTGAGGGTTTCTAGAAGGGTTATGTTATACTGGTGATAGGGGCATTCGGCGCTCCGAGAAAAACAACTAGGGGCTTTGCAAGGGTTATTGTTAAGGGTCCGTGCCAGGGCAACTTTTGGCCTTTGTGGTTGCCGCGTTTAGGGTTTAAGGTCTATAATTTAGTTCTGGGGTTTACGGTTTCGGTTGTGGGTTTAGGATTTCAGCGTCAGACTTCGGAGGGGTTAGGCTTCAGGGCTTCGTGCTCCGTGATCTGTCAGCTATCAGCTAGTGCAGAGGTCTGAACAATGATTAATCGTATTCTCTTTAGAGCCCTCAGAGAGTTATACTAAGTGAAACTTTCATACCATAGTATATACATATAAACACCCCGAGACCTTATTCTCGCTTAGGGTGTAGGGCAAACCTGACAGCCTCACACCCCTAAGCCGAACATGGTGGTTGTTCAAGAAACCCTGCCCCGACAGAGACAACATCAAATAGGATTCCTTTTGGGTTGCCATCTCCCAAGAAGTGTATGCCCAATGGTCAAAGCCTCATGGAAGCCTAAATCCCAAACCCTGAAACCCAAGGCTTCGCTGAAGCCAACATGTCAAGCGAGTAAACCTCAAAATCCCACAGTAGACCGAATCCTGGAAGCCCTGAGCCCTAGCATCCTGCCGAAAAGAAGTGCCCTTAGCCCTAAAACCTCCACCGGGCACCCTGAAACCTTTTGCCCTAAAGCCTAAAGCCCTAAGCCCCTAAACCCTTAAACGCCCTAAACTTTCTCCTAGAGCCCAAAACCCAGAAGCCAGAAGCCCTTTTCAAAAGGAGCTGGACTTTAGCAAGAACAAGCCCGACAATGATGCCGACCTCGCCGCAAAGCAGGCCGCATGTCTCAGACTGTCGGGTTTCTCGAACGGCTACGGGGGGTTTAAACCCTAGGCCCTAAACCCTGAACCCTAACAACCCTAAAAACCCTAAAAACCCTAAAAACCCTAAAAACCCTAAACACTAAGCCCTAAGAGCCCTAAGTCTCTAGGGTTCAGGGTTTGGGGTTTAGGGTTCAGGGTTTAGCTTTTAGGGTTTTGGGGTCAGGGTTTTGCGTTTGGGGTTTAGGGTTCCTTTAAGGCTTCCGTTAAGAGCCCTGGGTTCAGGTAAGGTTTCGGGTTTCGGGTTCTGGCATTGGGGTTCAGGCTTCAGGACCTAGGACTCTGTAGATTTTCGGGTTTCGAGTTGCTTTCGAGTTGCTTCTAATTAATTCTAGGGTTTAGAGTTTGGGGACCATGCTTTAGGTCTCAAGGGTTTAGGGTTTAGAGTTTAGGGTTTAGGGTCTACGGCTTTGGGTTTAGGTTGGGGGTTGAGGTCTCAGCGTGGATTGTTGGGCTGCAGCTTTACTTAGGCCTCCTTGAACTTGACTTGCTACGTCGACCTTCCTCCGCTCTTGTGCTTTTCTCCGGTTTCGCCGGATTTTTTCTGAAAGCCTAGCTTGTTCCTCCATGGGGGTTGCGAGGAGAGGGCAGTTGAACATGACCAAACCTCCAAATCAACCCTACAACGCCCTACAAGAAGCCCCAGGGCTCGCCTCACAATCGGCTCTAAACCCTAAGCCCCTAAACCCTGTAAGCCCTAACCTTTAAAAGCCTAAACCTTACACTCCAAACCCTAAACTCCAAACCCTAAACCCCCACACCCTAAAACCCTACAGCTACCACAGCTTATGCTCTAAGCCCGAATTGGGTACTTTCATGCGGGCTCCGAGCCTGTCTAAGACGACTAAACCCGGCCCGAAGATGATATAGAAACTTATACCGGTGTTTAGGTTTTAGGGCTTTGGTTCGCTATTGTAGTACTTTCTGATTCTCTTAGGGTTCTATAATACTTCTAAACAGGACTTAATGTCGGGGCCTGGATGATTAGCAGTTCTCTTCCTTACATAGGGCTCCTTACCATAGCTGCACCTTAAACCCGGAACCCTGAGCAACTCTGTTTCCTTGTCAGAAGACCTGGGAAAAGAGATCCCGCCATCTACCAGAAGGCCCTAAACCCCAAAACCTGAACCCTAAACTCCAAAACCTGAACCCTAAACCCCAAAACCTGAAGCCTAATCATCTAAACCCCTAAACCTGAACCCTAAATCCTAAACCCCTAAACCTGAACCCTCATCATCTAAACAGGCTTCGGGCTTCGGCTGGCCCGAGTTGTTGAGTTTAGGGGCTAGGTTCCCCGGTAGTGCCCTTTTGCCCTTTTTATTTGGGGGTCTCCTTTCTAAAGCCGAATATTAGGAAGAAGGGTACCCTTATTGATAAGGTTGAGGGTTTAGGGTTTAGGGTTTGGGGTTTAGGGTTTAGGGTTTAGGGTTGAGGGTACCGAGTATTAGGAAAAGGGGTTACTGGGGAACCAAGGGGGCAAGGCTCTATACTGGATGTGGTGCACGTTTTGGGGGTTTAGGGGTTTAGGGGTTAGGGGTTTAGGGGTTTAGGGGTTTAGGGGTTTAGGGTTTAGGGTTTAGGGGTTTAGGGTTTAGAATTTAGGGTCTAGGCTTGAGGGTTTAGGGTTTAGGGTTGTTGCCAACCGTAAGGTTGTTTGCTATCAGGCCGACGCGAGTCCTGCAGCACTGCAGCATTTGTCGGCCAGGAAAACAACTATCTTACGGTTGCTTTCACCACCGGCGACGTTCGCCGTCGAGAAGTCGAGTTCAACAAGGATTGTGACTTGCTTTACGCAACTGGCGGACGGATTGAGACGCTGGCCCGCCAAGGCTGGATCAATGGCGCAGATACGGTTGCCATTCTGGACGAGGCACGCAGCCTGTCTCTTGGCGCCGCTGGCATGCAGTTGGCTTTGAGGGGGGTCCCGAAGATTCTGATGACGGCTGATCCTTCGCTTGATGGTTTGCCAGGACCTTGGGGGCCCCAATTGTGGGTGACGGGTCCCGCGGCAAATCTGAGGTGGGATTCGCAGGCACGTGGTCCTGCATGCGACAAGCACCGTCAGGTGGCCATGGATTCCGCGCGAGATTGCCAGTTCGTACTAGTCACGGCATGTTCTTGCCGCGACGTCAGCCGTATTCGCGAAGCCCAAGAAAGGTTTCCTGTCTACACCAGCCCAGGAGCTATAATACAAGAGTCTGCTTGAAATCAATAAAAGACCAGCGCGCATTGTGCTCAAAGCTCCAAGGCCACCAACGCCTAAGCTCTGACCCCGAACACTCAAGAACCTAGAAGCCAAATCCTACGCCCTAAACCCTAGATAGACCCTACACCCTAAACCCGAAACCCTAAACCAGGCGACCGATTGTCCCAATGCACCTGCGGTCAGGCAGAGTTTCTCGGCTCGGACGATGAAAACTTCGATGCCGAGGTGCGGGCTGCTGCTCCTGCTGCTCATCCACCACCACTACCGCTACCATTACCACTACCACT
>CAJNJA010053475.1:0-55024 GCA_905231915.1 Symbiodinium necroappetens | reverse complement strand
CTTCTACTGCGACTGCTACTGCTACTTCTACTGCGACTGCTACTGCGACTGCCACTGAGACTGCCACTGCGACTGCTACTGCGGCTGCTACTGCTACTGCGGCTGCTACTGCGGCTGCTACTGCTACTGTTGCTGCTCCTCCTGCCGCTGCCGCCTCTGCTGCTGCTGCCGCTGCTGCTGCCGATGCTGCTGTTGCTGCTGCTACTCCGCAGCGGCTGCTGTTACTACTACTGCAGCTCTTGCCCTGTTCCTGCTATGCCCACTCACGTCAATAGTGACTGTCCTCATTCCACCTCCTCCTCGGCTGCATGGACTGGCACCTCCTCCTCCTCCTCCTACTACTACTACTACTACTACTACTACTACTGGTAAGTTCACCACTGCAGCTGCTCTGCTTCTGCTGTAACGTGCCTGCGGCCTCTCCCTGCGGCTGCTGCCGCTCCTACCACCATCAAGCTCAACTTGGGGCGGTTGCCGTGGGGGCAGCTGGAAGCTCGTGGGCTCGCTGCCCAGAACCTTGGCAGTCTCATCACTCCCTGTGTTTGGGCTGTGAGACATTGGGCTTCTGAAACAACAAAATGGATCGACTGACTAGTGTTACTGCTGCTACAACTCGTACATTGCATGCAATGGTACGCTTCTTACTGTGGTGTTTGTCGCTGAAATACATTCGATTACAATAGTTCTCACTTTTCCCGTGACATTCCCTTCCCTGTGCTGCCGATGCTGTGAATACTGTTACCGGCTAGTAACGGCTAGTACAACCACGGCTCATGCTGCATGCTAGCAACCCTTCTCTGCTTAGCAAAAGCACATCAACTTTAGCTTCCGTTCCAGATTCTCAGGTCTCGCAGCTCTGCATCCTGAGGAACGGGCGCTTCGAGCTGAGCGGGTGCGGAGCATCGCAGCATGTGGCCCCAAGGCCCGAAGGCTGCCGGCTGATTTGTCTAACTTGCTATGATTCTACATGCTTCTGGTTCACACAGCCCTTCTTGGACTTTACTTGCCGTGGTCTGCTGCGGGTCCAAGCTGCCGAATGGGCTAAAGGGCTAACGATTGCGGCGGGAACTGCAATGTCTGCGAAAACTGTCCCCGTGAGCTGTTGGCTACGCCGCACTCGCCATCTTTTGCGAGGCCTGCCGGAACCACGGGCAGTTGCAGTTTGCTTGACCTGGCATCTGGGCAACGACCAGAGGTCAGGCCCAGATGAACAAAACGTAGACTACCACTGAGTGGTCTTTCGAGCTGTCGGAAAATCATCTGCAAAGGATTTCAATGAGATCGGATGGACATTGTCCTGCTCTCCTACCGTTCTTCATCCGAGTATCTGCATTGGAGCAGCCACAACAGTCGTGCAGTGCATGCATTGCGCAACTATACTTGGAACGAAGGGCATGTTCCATCCTTCATTGTTCTTTCGTGTTCGAAAAACTGCTGCAATGGGAACTGACTGCAGCTCATAGCATTATTCCAGTTCGCAAGTAGTCTGCGACCTGTTGGCAGCTTGCCGGCCGGTCACAGAGGGCAACGAAGCATCGATTTCGACTTCCGACTAAACCAGATCTACCTCGCACAACGGCAGCTGCACAAGAGCTATGTCCCGACAGCGGCAGGCCATAGGCTCAGCGAGGCAGCGTCTTAAAAGCGCCCATCCAGTGACGGCATTCGGGTGCCTGGAAATCCAAGATCACTTCTGCTTGCAACTCGAAGCGGTAGAATTGGAGCAGTCGACCACTCGACCTCCTGTGGATCAGAAGACTTCGGCCAGTTCCTTATCAACTCGCCACTGCAAGCTTCCCTCTGCCTCTGGGCCTTTCGAGGGCCGGAAAAAGTGCAACGAGCGGTCTAGTCAGCCTCACGCTCAGGGCCACACCCAGACGCCAATGTCAGGATCCAAGTCAGAGTTCCACTTCTTCCATGTCCTCGAAATAGCAGCCCATGATCATCATGATCCAGCTGCTTCCGGTGAGCACCATGGGTCACTGCCCTGCAAAGTCACTGCACTTGACTCCAGACACTTCTTACGCCACTTCTGCAAATTTATCAAACTTCTCACCCTGACCATCCAAACAAGCACTCCCGGCTGCCCAGGCAGCGACACTTATCCCCTACGGCCGGAGTCTTTCGTATCTCCCCATAGTCTTTCGACCGCACAGCCTGGCGCAAGGTCAACATAATCGAAAGGGATCCAACTAAATCCAGCCGAGCGCGCGGGTCCACGGTGCCTTTTCAAAGTCCTTCAGGTCTGCCTTCAGCTGGTTGACGATGGGTTCCTGCTCCCAAGAAACTTCGTGCTCCGAAGTGCAAGAGCGAAGGTCTTCCGAGAAAACGTGGCGAGAAGGCGTTGGGGTCAGTCTTGGACACGCGCTGGATGAGGCTATAGCCACTTGGCGAGAAGGCACGTCGGAAGCACTGACTCAAAGCCACATGAAATCTTGGAATCACGCTTTTGCTTGGACTTTGCTGAGCTCAATGCTCCATTGCCGTACTCAACTTGGGAAGGTCCTGCAGAAACGGTGAGAAGCGACATGATGGGGCGGCTCTACGGCACTTGTAGCCTGACGGAGAGAGAGAAACATAGCACTCGCAAGGCCCCAGGTGGCTCCTTCTTGATGAAGCGGTCGATGCCATCTTCAAACCTGGACCGCTTCACGTCCAGGACTTTGGGCCTGCAGCCCACTTCATATGCGAACCGCAAACACTCGAAAGATATGCCTCGCTGCCTGAAGGACTCGGGCCCCGGCTGGAAGCCGTTGTTGATGGAATCAACAAGCGCCGTGCCATTGGCTCGCGTAATCCTGTCAGGTCTCATGGCTGGGATGGGCTCTCGAGCTGCAATGCGTCACGTTGAGGGAGGAGCATGCAGCCGTCCAGATCTGGCTTGCCCTGGTCTCCTGATGCTCAACAATGACAAGGATCAAGGTGCTGCAAAACAGCTTTTAGCAGATACAGTGCTAGCCGGCACTTGAGGTACTCGTACGCCTGTTGGCGCTCTTGGGCTCAGACCCATCATGAGGGTCATACCCTTCTCTAGAGCTGCACTCGAAGCCTGCCATGCCGGATGCGGCGTCACTCGAGCCTAAATGCTTCTCCCAGTCCATGACCATGCTGCTTTGTCAAGCGAAGCTTGCCGGCAGCACGCCGCTCAGGGCGTCTCCGGCCTGGAGACACGCAGTCGCATCGGCACTGGCAACTGCCAGATAAGGACGAAGACCACGCACTGCTCTCCCAACAACAAGGCCTCACATGCCTCACATGCCTGATTTTCTAGATGTTGCCTGGTAGGACTGGATGCCCTTGCTGGCCACTCGCCCCGTCCTCAGACCGGGTGCTTTTGTCGCCAATGCTGAGATCACTTGCCGAACACAAGTGCGAGCCGCCTGTTCTGCTGCTCCAGGGGTGCCTTCGACATCTTCTCGTCATACACAATGATGGCCTTAGCACCTCAGGGCCACAGGAGCGAGAGTCTCCTTTGGCTTCCGAAAGGCGAAAAGCACCTGCTTCCTTTGCCATCTGGGCCTGCGCCAGAGGACCCGAGCGAAGGCCCGAAAGCAAAGGCAGCGACGCGCCTTCTGCTCGAAGGTGCAGATTCCTCTGGCGACCAAAGCGATGCTGCCCGCCTCGCTTGGCCAGGGGCCCCAAGGCGACTAAGTAACGAAAAACTCTGGGTTTGTGTTTTGCAGGGAGTCATGTGAACGCTCGGGGGCCTCCAGCTTGTAAGGCGTGCAGCCATACTTCGCATCCAATTGACCCACGACCTGAAATGTCCTCGGAACTGCTTTTGAGTCTTTTTGAGGATGCCTCTAGCTTAGCTATAGGCTGCCTTCGACGGAGTCGCTAAGCAAGCTGCCCGTCAAACTTGTTGTCCACGCCGGAGAACCACTCGGCAGGCCGAGCCTCGTACTTTGAATCATGCTGAAATGTCGCTGTCTCGATTTCTTCGCGTTTTTGTCGGAATCCTTGCTGGGCCGCTTGCACGGAACTCCACCCGGCTGCCGGCCTTAAGGAATGGGAAAGAGAACTTCTGTCGGCCTTGGACCGTGGCTTTTGGACAAGGCCAAGGCTGCCAACTCCACTTGGAGTAGGAGGTCATCTCGGAGGCCTCGTAAAGCTCAACTTCAAACGCCTGCTGCTGGGCCTCCCTTGTAGAGCCGCGCAGCAGAGTCAAACAAATCGATCGATCGAGTCGCGGACCCTCCAGCTTCTGATAATACTTTCCTTAAGCAGGAGCGCATGTAGCACTGCACACTTTGGGCGCATGCCACTACACACAAACAAAAGCACCAGCGCAAACAAGCAAATAAATGCACAAGCACACAAACGGAGAAACAAGCACCATCTCGAAGGATCTGACTGCCAGATAGCTAAATACCTGACACGAGCGATCTAACTATCTAACTCATTCACGAACCGGCGAGCTTGCTCACTGCCTCGATAAAAGCTTGCTAGCTTGCTAGACAACTCTGCCCGCAACTAGCTACAAAAGAACGGAAGAAACAACAGCCAGCCAAGGAGTGCGACTGTCACCGTAATGATGTTCCGCATGTATCTACACATACACTGGTATGTACACACACGCATACATCTGGTTTCTTCAGGCACTTACGAACATCCATGGGGTTACGCAGGTGCCTAGGCATTGAAAGCAGGTGCAGGCCAGCATCGAATCTTCGGAACAAGCTGCTGCTTGGCATTGAAAATGCGATCCACCCTGCAGAGCGCACAAAGCGTGCGCCATGCGCTGCTGAAAAGCATGGGCTACCAGGTTTTATGGGCTACCAGGTGTTGCAACTGATTCGTTTGCGGCCTGCACACACACACACATGTACACATATACGTACATGTGCATACACACTCACACATATATAAACATATGTATGTACACATACATAGAAACGTACACAAACACATGCACACGCGTACACACAGAGACACAGACACATATCCACACATAGGCACATACACGCATACACACCTAGACACATGCACGCGCACACACACACACATGCACATCTATATCTAAATAATTCGATCTATGTATAGATAGATATATATATATATTCACGTGATATATGATATATGATATATGATATATACATATATATATACATGTATATATATATATATGTATGTATGTGTGTATATTATATATATATATATAGACTAGACCCAGCGCCTACCTACCTACTTACCTACATACCTACCTACCTACCTACCTACCTACCCACCTACCTATGTATGTATGTATGTATGTATGTATGTACGTAAGTATGCATGTACATGCATACCTGCCTACATGCTTACATGCATGTATGTATGTATGTATGTATGTACGTAAGTATGCATGTACATGCATACCTGCCTACATTTATACATGCATCCACCCATACATACATACATACATACATACATACACACACACATACATGCATATGTACGTATGCACGTAGGTACGTATGCCCATGCATGCATGCTTCTATGTGCATGTATATTATCCGTCTCTCCATCAATCAACCTTTACATCTACCTAGCTGGGTGCATACCATTGATAAAAACACCGATCACAGTGTACGTACAGATGTATGCCAGGTATGTGTGAACAACAACGAGTGCTGGGTCCGCGACATAACATGCAAGCACATTGACATGTGAGAGCGATTGCACAGACAAGCAATGTATGCGTGGATGTGGATGTGAGCATGTAAGCATGCGCCGAGAAGCATCCATACATCTGTGCAATTTTTTGTTAGCCAAGCGAATTAACTTAGAGGCCGACACGGACAAAACATCTATCTCAAAGAAGCTCCAGGACAGCGGGGCCTGAAGGCTTCAGCCTCGTCCGGCATCAGCCACATTGCCGCAGTTGCTGCAGCAGCAGACTCCTCTCCAGCCGGCAAGTTCGCTGTGATGATACGGTGTGATACAGCACTGATGTGAGGCGTGACGCCCCTGTGGAAGAGTGTCAATAATCAAGCAAGTTCACACAACAGCAACAACACAACCTTCAGCATCATCAGCATCAGTAGCAGCAGCAGCATCATCAGCATCAGCATCACCATCATCGACACTCTCATCGTCAGTCATTGTCATAGTCGATAAGGCTCGTAATTGCAACAGGAATACCGTAAACCCAAAAACAAGACAACCCGGCAGGAAGCATGCTCACAGAGAGGAAGAGGAAGTATATTGCATGTTTCTGTGCTACGATACAAATATGTTGTCGCACCGCAATGCCGCAAACTAACTGTAGCAACATGACAAACTGAGATGCAAGAGAGAGGTGGAGGAAGGAGAACGACCCAGCGCATACAAGTTTTGGCAACAGAACCCCTTGTTGCTAACTCCCGACCTGCAATACGCTGCGCCGTCCAGGTGAGGCCGTGTGCCTGTTGCCAAAGCCGGTCATCATCCATCGCAAGTTCTGGGCTCTGAGATGCCGACTCCGGGTTGCTGGCCTTGCCTGAGTCTGCTCGGTAGGAGTAGAACGTATACCGTATACTTCATCTTAGGGCGCCCTAGACGTCTGTGCTTTCTCGAAGGCCCTGGAAGCGAAAGCTGACCGAGCTGAGCTCGAGTCCGGCACCCAGCCAGGCCAATCCTGACGCTGCAAGCCACAAGTTAGAGTCAGAGCAGGTTCCTGAACGGGTTTCTTGTAAGAGGCACATAGTCACATAGTCACAAAGAAGCAAGCGAAGCAGAGTGAATGCGTGCGCTCTTTTGCGCTGTGTCTTGGGCATGGCTTTTAGGGTTCTCGTATAGGTGCCTTAACAGCTTTGGGATCCAGTGTACTATGGTTACAACTTAAGGGGCGTACCACGTTGTAGAACGCGCTATGCAGAAGCTGAACAGGAAGCTGGAGACTGCAGAGCAAGGCTCACGGGTAGGTCACCTGGGGCACAGCTTCGGCCAAGACCTTTCAAATGCTCTCCCCCGTGAGCCTCTGTGACACAGGGCCGCGATGACTAAGAACGCACATGAGGCGGCCTCAGCGGCACCAAGTAAAAGAGCAGCTATTCACATGCACTTCAGAGTACGAGGTCCGCAGGGAAGGCATATCTGTCTCCGTCGAGCAACAAACTCTAAGCGCCTTTTCAATCTCCTTGCAAGCAGCATCTCGTCAAAAGGCGGCAAAGCCTAAGCCGACGCAGATTCCTTCGATGGCGCGCTCGTGGCTTGCGACTGCATGTGGGCCGTACAGCCTGACAGCGTGGACGGGAGCGTCGGCAAAACCAGGTGTTTAATACCGTGAAGTCTCTGAAACTTGATTAGGGCCCGTAATCCCAAGGCGCGCGAACTCTCATCCCTGAACCTCGTACGAACATGATCACCATGATCATCTTTTGCCTAAGGCACTCTTTGCAAAGCGCAGGGGGATGCTGAAGCTTGCTGCGGGATTCGTCGCTTTCGCTCCTTCCCGCCCTCTTTCCACAGCCTTGGTGCTCTGATGTGCTCTGCTTTATTGGTCGAGGCTTGGTTGGGGATATCGGTGCTGAAGCTCAAGATGAAACACGACGTCCAGTGCTTGCCGCAAGAAAGACTCCGGGTTCGAACTCAAGTTCAATGGAAACCTGTGTTCCAACCACTATGCGGCTGAATTGGCTATGTGAACCTGGCTCTGCGAGCCCAGGCCTTGAAACCCAAGTTTAACCGTTTAACCCAACTTTGAGAACCTAAATTTAAATGGCTTGACCTCAGGGCTGAGGGTTCGCGGGCTCTGTGGTGTGACCCTCGACCCCTCGAGCACTACAGCTTACACTCGAAAGCAACGACCAGGAAGCAGATTCGGGAATCTGGCACTCATCTCTTTGGGAACAACGCAGATGGCCTCATTCGCCTCAGCTGCGGATCAGCTAGGCTTCAGGCTTCGGATTAGGAATTTCGGGTGTTGGGGTCACCGGAAACAAGGCTCACGATTTGTGAGTCATCTCCAGGCCGCCATAGATAATGCAACAAAGGCTCCTGGCTCTGATTCTTGACATTATTCCGCATTCGTTACATGTGCGCTTATGCGTGTGGGCCTATCTCGTTGGAAACGATCGAAACCCACTAAATTGAAGTCAATCCCCGTGCAAAAACTCTTCTATATATGCAGCCGCCCAACACCAAATGGTAACCCTTAACCCCTGAACCTCAAACTCTCAACCATTCCAGAAGCTGAACCAGAAAGCCGTGCTAAAGCCCAAACCTCAAAGACTTGCTGGCAAACTCTACTCTGAAACTGTTAACCCCGAACCCTAAGCCCCTAAGCCTGCAACATCAAAAAACAAGTCTTAAGACCTCACCGGTCAGATCTTTCAGTGTTTTTCCAAGTTGCTAGGGCTCAGCATGGCTCAACCGATTTCCAAGTTGTTGCCATCCAGTTGACATTGTAGGCACTGCCTCGTATATTTCTGCGTGGCTGAGCATAGACCTCGTTCTGATGCTGTCCGAGCCGGCCGCTGTAGGAATCTGGAGAAAGGCGGGCACAAAGCTCGGCCCGAGTCGTGCCTTCCAGCCGTTCACACCGAACTCCCGGTGTCGGCGAAGCAGGATGGGTTTCCGGGGGCCTTTGCCACCCGGAACAGAAGTGCGGCAGCACATCAAGCCTGTTCCGACTTCTCATGGCGAATGGTTCGGATGTATCGGTGCTCGGCTTGATGCTAGTCCATGGTGTCCAGATCGATGCCCGGCTCTGAGTGGGCGAGGCCGGTGTCCTGGGAGTCCGTGTCGTGTTTGTCTTTCAGCCCAAGCCGGATCAAGAGCTTCTCGAAGGCTTCGGCCGCCTCGGCCGCCTCGGTCGCCGGAGAACCCAGAGCTTCGTGCGCTGCCAACTCCTTCCGCAGCAGGAAGCAGCGCTTCAGGTGGAAGGGGCCGTAGCGCTCCAGGCAGCGAGCCCGGAGCTCCTTCGCCATCTCCAGAACCGTCGAAAAGTCTTCGGCCAACTCAGCTGTGGACAGGGCGAGGCTCTGCAGCTCCTGCAGGCGTGAGATGCATGAGAGTGAGAGGCGAAGCCCAGGCGCCCCTTCTTTAAGGCGCCTGCAGGATCACGGCTTCCCGATGAACCGCCGGCAGCAGCTTGGCCAGCGAGCCTCCAAGAGCAAGAACAAGAGGCGCCACAGAGTCGAATCTCTCTACAGAAGCCTTCGACGGGGCCTTGGATGATCCGAAGGTTGCTGCGAGCGCTGCGTTTTTCCAGTGGCTCCAACTTGGCTAAGCCCTTCAGGGCCAAAGAGACGGCGGCATCTGCCGACGTGCTGGCAAAAGGTACCTTCAGGGCCTTGAAGACCTGGAGCATCTTCGCAGCTTCCGCCTCCTCTGGAAGCGATCTTTCGAAGAGAGACCGGAGGAGCTGCCCTTTCGGATCGCTCACGGACTCAAGCTGCTTCAGGAGCCCGCTGGGAGTCAGATCTTTCATGCACTTCGCACATTTGCAGCTGAACCAGTGCGAGGCTTGGAGGTTTCTTCGTCGCTCCCAGACAGGCCGAGCCAAGTCACCGTAGGAGATGCAAAGGCTCTCACCCGCCTCAACATCGCGCACACATTGGAGCTCCAGGCTCGGGCGCGCTCCCTCTCGGAACCGGAAGAGGAACTGGCACGTGGGAGCACAGTCGTGGTTGGCCAAAGAGCCCTCTGCGAAGAGTGCAGAACCGACCGACTCGAAGCAGGAGTGTTCGACCACTCCCGTCATGTTGCATTGCATCTGCATGAGGACCCCGATCACCAGCTCAAGGCTCGCCTTTGCAGATTCCACTCAATGATAGAAAAAGAGGAAGCGGAAGCGGCGACGCACAACCCCTGCCCCTGCCTGGTGCAGTCGAGCATGCCGGAACCTCTCTGGAAGCAGTTGCGGCACCTCCGCTGCAACCTCCAGCAGGCTCCTGGCGATGGCCACCTTGTCTGAGTGGAGGAACTGCCAGTCGTGATATGCTCCGCATCCTCCTAAGGCCCTTATAAGGCTGCCACGGGGATCGCCAACGCCGGGGCTTGGAGCATGGCCTCTAAGGCTTTGGGCCGACCCAGCAACGGCGACGCCAGGCTGGCGGCCAGAGACTCTGCCGGATGCCTCAGTCCGAAGACCCTCCTCGGAGAGTTATTCTGACGGTTTTTTCAACATGCCTATACCATGTCTATAACACCAGGTATATTGCTGCCTGTTGCAAGCTCAAAGAGTAGATGAAGAACGTGGATTGTGGCGATGGACGTACCACCACCCTAGATTCCGAGATGATCGAGCCGCCCGGCGCGCAGCAGCCGCGCCGAGAGCAGCGCGTCCAGGAGGGCATCCCCGCGATGCCAGACGTGGCTCCCACAAGCGGACCTGGGAAGAAAGGGGAGCGGCTTTCACGTGCAGCAGTGCTCAGCAGCGCGCAGCTCAAACCTGCTCTAGACGAGACAGGATAGCACGTGTGCCACGAGGCTCGGCAAGCAGGCTGAGGATGGAGCAGCTTCTTGACAAGGAGCGGAATTGCAGCGCATTCCTTGATCGCTGCGATGCAGTGGAGACGGTAAGCACGCAGTCACCAGCGAGCAGCTATCACAACTGCGAAGAGCACTGTGCGGACTAAACGGCCCGTGAGTGGTCGGGGGCATCTGCTTGACGGTACGCATCGCTGCAATAGCCGAAGCATGCCTTGCGGGACTTGCTTTGCAGGAGACTTGAAAATGTGGGCTGAGAAGTTGACAACGCTGGGGGAAGCTTGGGAGAAGATCATTGGTGGTGTCATTTCCCTTTGACCGTCGTCGGTTGCGCTGGTACATTGCTCACGTTCCTGTTCTCCTCATCGAGACTCTAAATCACATCCACCCATCCATCCATCCCTTGATTCGCCCATTCGCTCACGGGCGGACGGACCATACAGTTGCGGTTGTAGACTTATAGCCGCCAATCCGGACAAGTCACACAGCCAGCACAGGGCTGAAGCGGCAAGCGCCGCAGGCACAAGGCACAGCATTGCGCGGCGCTTGTCAGAGACACCAAACCCACCAGAGCCTCGGACACCAAAGCCACCTGCCCAGGGCGAGAGGAGCGCTAGGGCTCATTCGGTTTCACCTCCCCCGCCCTCGGCCCTGTCGAATCCCAGTGGTGCACTTCTCGAGAACTGAAATCTCAAGTCTGAGGGTTGTGTGAAGCTCAAGATCTGGCCGTTTGCCTCAGATTTCAGGCCAGGCTTTGGAAACCAATCAAACCCCATACAAGTAAGCTCCATTAAGCTCCTCAGAGCCACCCTCACAGACCCGAACTTTCTCAGAACCTCACCCGCACCAGCCCCAAAACCCCCAAACTGCGATCTCCCGAAACACCCAAAAAAAGGTCACAAGAACCCCCAAACCCTAAACCCTGAACCCTAAACCCTAAACCCTAAACCCCGAACCCTGAACCCTAAACCCTAAACCCTGAACCCCCTAAACCCTAAACCCTAAAAGAACCAAAGAGACTCTGTGACCTCGCCACTCCGCAGCGCCCCAAGGGCTCGCAGTGCGCGGCCTTCCCCGGGGCGCTCGACGACTTCCGTGGCTCCGAGGCAACGACCCACCGCCACGGGCATGGCGAATTTAAGTTTAGGGCTGAGGGAGTTTAGGGTTTAATGGGTTTAGAGGTCGGAGTTCGGGGTTTTAGGCTGTTTTGTTTGGGGTTCGGTTCCGAAGTTGGGGCACATGGGGTTCTGGGCTTCAGAGTTCATCCCCAGATCATCTCTCACGAGGCTCGCAAAAGCCACCCCATGAATCACACTGCGGAGCACGATTGTATCACACCGAAAATATGACCTGCTAGGCTACGGGAGACGACTACAGTGCTGTACCGGCTTCGACAGGGCATAGCGTCGCATGAAGACTACGCTGCATCTGCTGAGGCATGCTCAGGGTATGCCGGGTCTGCCTAGCTGGGCCTGGCTGAACCCTCAATCGATACACTCTAAACCCTTGATGAGCCGGGGCAGCAGCCAAGAGCCCACGTCGCCGGCGACTCACGACCTGAGTAAAGAGAAGGACGGTTTCTGCTCTGAGGGTGGTTGCGGATTTATTTGGGGAACTTGCAGCACCACAGAAAAGTGCGTAGGCCATTTTTCATAAGGGTCTTGAGCTGAGTCGAGGACCATTTCGACAGGGCTATTGAAGTGACACCTCCTTGAAGTAATTTCGAGGGAGGCACAGCAAATCAAAGCAGTAGCACCTCGGGCTATGTTAGAAAGGCTGCTGTCGCTGTGCTGCTGGAACTGTAGCTGTAGTAGTGCTGAACATTCCCTTGCGGCATCCTCGATGTAGGAAACGATCCGTCAAACAGCTGCGGGCGGCCGAACACGCTGCATGAGACCCACGGTGGACACCCTGGGACGGAAGACCAGAGCCAGGTCCACGAGATTTGAGTCGCGAGATGCTGCCGGCCTGCATGGGCCTGAGCGCCCGCTCAGAAAACCGACTTCAAACAATTCAGCTTAATGGGCACTCGAGCAGCCAGAGCGACGATGTTTCGCACCAGCTGAGGAAGGTGCATCAGCAAAGCTTAAAAGGAGTGTTTCTCTGTCAAAGAGATCATGAGTTGCACCCATGCGAAGCTTGTCAAGGCACACGACGGCTCGGGCAACGGCTTCCGAGCAGTCGCGGCAGTGTGTTGGAAGTTGGAACTCTCATTCCTTGGCACCCTCACTCTGGCCGAACTGTGGAAGCGTAAGTCCGCCAGACCCGAAAGTAATCTCAAGCTCCTGGTGCGCGGAAATAGCATCACGGATTCTGACAGCGATCGAAGTCTCGTCCTCATCGACCATGCGCTCAGGTGGATGCAGGCCACGCGGCCTGCATCCAACATCAGACTACAGGCAGCAGACCTTCGTGCAACGCAAAACCGAACATGTCATCCAAACCACGCGGCGTGGTAAGCTCAGTAAGCTCCTTTTTCCTGTGCTTAACGGCTTCTCAGGCCCGGAACAACTCGGCTCACCTGCCCCGGGGCCAAGCGCTCAACAACGGCTGACAATTCCTATCGTGTCCAGCTCACAAAGGCAAGAACGGCTGCAAGGGCACTTCAGTACCTCGCCTGCTGCAGCACGGCCTCCGCGTCGCAAAGCACTGGCCGCCCGAGCGCTTCCGGTGCCTGCTTCGGAACAGGACGAATCGAAAGCAAAAGACACGTCAATGTCCCGCCTCCACTGCCGGCCGCCCGGCAGATTCGAAGGCAGCGACCAGGGCCTCGACCGCAGCCCTGGCGCAACTTCGCTGCGACACGACCGAAGTCACGGTACGAATATCTGGCACCTTTGCTGCGATCGAGGTGACATCGCCGTGCTGTCTTCCAATTGCACCCCCTGCGCGTTACCGGCACCGCCCGGCTGGCACTACCCCGTGCTCATCCAGGTTCGACGTTCTCGTGCCTTCCGTCTGGCCAGCAGGCGCCAGTTCAGAATGGAGAGCTGGTTGCCAAGCCACAAGGCCCACTCATGGAAGAACAGGGGCTCCTCCCAAGTGGGAGAGACCAGGGCTGCGGTACAGTCCAGTCCCGAACAAGGAAATTGAACTCTAACAAATTTGCTCCCGCATCTCTTCTGCTCGAGGAAAGCCGGCCCACGCCACGAAGCCACGATGGTAGACGTCCGTGACCTGCCATGGCAGATGCCCTATGTCGCGATCAGGAGAGTTCATCCGAGCGGAGCGACCTCGGAGCCGCTCAAGGATTTGATGCTGCGCTCCCCGGAAGGAGCCAGCGCCTCGGAGAAAAGTGGCATTCCTGTCCTGTCCTCACTGAGATGCTCAACAAGCAGCGGAGGGCCTGCTCGGCCTCTTGCTGTGGAGCGTTGTCGACAGCGCCTGGAGCACGTGAATGGAAGCTTCAACGTAAACTGCTTCAGAAACAATTGGCTATAAGGACGCAGTACCCACGTGCGAGCCTTCAGACTGCCGATGTCGCAGGTTTGTACGGGCCTCCGCAACCTTCGCAACATCCTCCACCCACCTTAGGACGCAAAGAAAGCCAAGAAAGCCACAAGCTCAACGTAAGATGTGTCGCCAAGCAACTGCTCTACAACCCGCAGCGACAGTGGGGAGCAACGGTCCAAAATGCCACCGCGGCGGATGACCTCCGAGTGCTCCGGCGTTTGTCTCAAAGCTAACTTTTTGCAGTGATATATGCCATCAGGTCCAAGAGTCACAAGCAAGGCGGGTGTGATTCTCGTGTTCTGCACTTCTTGGGATTAGCACAGATGTGCCTTGGGACCTCGCCTCTAGGAGCTCATCAGCGTCTGCACCCAGCTCCGCAGCTGCAGTGAGCGCCATCTGCACGGAATTCTTGCAGAAGATAGGTAAGGGCGTGCTCGGGTCTGAGGTGCAAAACGTCAATGGATCGAGATACTCATGGAGCGAACTCTTTCCCTTTGGACTTGGGCCCATGAAACTAGGACTGCAAGTAGCCCGTTTGCAGTTCAGCACCATGGCCTCCTCAGCAGCATCACCTCAGCAACATGGTAGGTGTCCTCAAACAAAGCTGCAAGAAGGAAGCATCTGAGGCGTACCCGGCGAAAGCTCGAGGATGACCACGGAGTCCCGCAGTGCGGCTTTGAAGTCCCTGGCACAGAAGCTGGCCAAACCTAGGGCTTCAGTCCTTGAAATTCTTGGCATCCTAAACCAAACACCAAGACCACATCCCCGACTTTTGAGCACATGTCCGTTAACATCATCAAGTTGTCCCGGAACTTCCCCTACCCCAACAGACTCACGAAAAAAAACCGGCAATCCAAAACCTCTGGCGAGCAGTAAGGCCTCAGTGCCAGAGCAGCCCTCGCCCTGCAGCGGAGGAGGGCAACTGCACGCGCCTGGCCCAGGTATCGTTGCCGGGCTGCATTGAGAGGGGCCGGGAGACGCTGTGCAGTTTTGTTGATATGACTATTATGACGGTTAAAACTACAACTATTATGAGTATCCTTATTATTATCATTATTCTTCTTGTTGTTATTACTAGTAGTAGGAATATTATGATGATTGTGATGATCTAGTACTAGTAGTAGTAGTAGTAGTAGTAGTAGTAGTAGTAGCAGCAGCAGTGGTAGTAGTAGTCGTCGTCGTAGTAGTAGTAGTAGTAGCGGTGTTATGAGTATTGTTATAAGTATTGTTATTAGTTTTATTGATAATATGATTGCTATTATTAATAGCAATAGTATTGCTATTATTATGATTAGCATTCGCCCACTTACTGCTATTATTATTGTTGCGATTATATTGGTATCATTCTTATTATAATGATAGTATTGTTATTGTCAGTATTTTTGTTATACTTATTATTACATTTATTACTGCTACTAGTATTGTTTTTACTATTGTTGCTATTATGATTATTGTTGCTATTATTGTTATTGTATTGTTATTCTTATTCTTATTCTTATTATCATTATCATTATTCATATTATTTTCATTATTTGTTTATTGTCATCGCTGCGTCATTGTTGCTGAAGCCAATGCAACTTCTCCGGACCGGGCCAAGTTAATTGGATTCTAGTTCGGCACGTCACGCTCCTCCCAGCCCTGGGCCCTGACTTCCCCAAAATCAGGGTGCGCTCAGCCCACAAGATTTGTCAGATACTAGGCTTTTCTGTCACTGCCATCCTTCAGCCTGAACGCTCGTCTCCTGCGTCCATGACGCGGACACCGACATGTCAGAACCCTAAACTCCCTGAACCCTGAATCCTAAACACCTCCTTCCCGCAGCCTCGAAGCTTTGGCCGAAGCGCTGGCCGGAGAGGCAGAGGCCTTCCAGTGCTGAAGTGGAGGCCTCGCCTCAGCCCCCGGATCTTCTTTTGTTTTGAAGGCTGAAGGAAGGCTCTCGTCCTCCCTGCTACAGCCGTATCTTCTAAGGTTTAGAGTTTCCTGCTTGACTTTGGGGCTTCGTGGGGATGGAGAAAGCTCCTCCAAAAAGACGCTTCCTCAAGTCCCTGATACGCGAGGATGGTAAAGGTCAATACGAAGGCAAAGGTGTTTTGGTATCGGGCTTGGTTTCCCGGGTTTCAGCCATGGCAGCAGAGCTACTCCCACCAACCTTCCCACAATGATGCCCTACTAGAGATTATTCCGGCGCGATACCCCGAGGCAGAATGATGTAGCACACTTCTCGCACTGGAGTCCGGGGGCCAAGCGTGCAGACTGCCAGTCCTGGAGATGCAGGGAGTGCCCAACCTACATTAACCATAAAGAGCTGGCAATAGAGGTTAAACCAGAGTTGAAGGCCCGAAAGCCTGGTCACAAGCTAGGGCTTCCCGAGAGTCTATAGCAACACTTAGGAAACCCTTTTTTAAAAAAGATTAGCAGCAATCGCGAGCGCCATCCAAGGGAGTAAGAGCAGAACCTAGACTGGCAAGGCGGGCTCCTCTGCAACCAAAGCCTCCTTTACCGATTCCTGCAGGGTTTGGGTTTGGGGCTTGGGGCTCCTTTCACGGCATGTGAAACCAGCCTCCACAGCATCCACGAAGGCGTTCACCGCCTCTGTGAGCACCTGCATTTCTACTGCTCGAGCTTGCCTGAAATACGGAAACAACAGATGAACATTGTCATAGCAGCTGCTGCTAGTTCATTGATGAATGTCCTCATCCGATGCTTTTGGAAGCTGAAGTTTTTCATGTCGGCGTGCAGACAGGAAGATCGCAATGACTTTTGAACGAACCTGTGAGATTATCTTCAAGTCGTGCGCGCTCGGTGGACCGAGAGCCTCTTTGACTGCAGCTCTGCGCCCGATGGTTTTTCAAAGTCGACCGTAGGTTGTGGGGTGGAGGTGAGCAAACGTGAGAAGCATGCAGTCGCTGAGCGCGGGAGATGAGGGGAAAGAATGGCAGAATCGGCACCTGCGAAGTCCCACAAGAACTCCCCTAGAGCCTGAAACGCTTCGATTCGCGGGGCAGGCTGCGGTGCCTGCCAGCCCGAACGACAGACGAAGCAGCAACACTTCGCCCTTTCACTCGACTTGACAGCAAGATCCCCGATGCCTGATAGCAGCGCCAGGTCGATACTGGAACAGTCAAAGACTCCTTCAATCAAAATCTCTGTTGCACTAACCGTGACTATAACCTACTGAAGAAGAGAGCCACTAGCTGCTCCGTGGGAAGACCGTAGAGAGCCACCCCTTCTGGCGACAGCAGCAGCCAGCCATGTCGAGCCTTGTGGTAACGAACACTCTGACTGCTCGAGGACATGCCCAAATGCGGCGCCGCAGTCTTGTCGAGTTCATTGTTGGCAAAGGCGCTCTCCCCTTGTTCAGCTGCTCGTCTCGCAGAATGCGGAAGCCTCCAAAAAGCCACAAAAGTGTGGATGACAGAGAAGACGAGGATGCAGCCCAAAACTGGCCTGGCTGAGAGATATTGTGGAACACGGGCGCGCCAAACTTCTCTTTGGAAGTTACCTGCAGCTTGATGCGGATTCCGCAACCTTCCGTATCTGTCACCACTTTGTGAAGCTGCTGTCACAGCACTGGCCTGGTAAACGCCGTTGGCCGCCTGCGCAGCTTTTGCAATGGCCGCGAGACGCACGTTCCGGCTTCTCAGCTTCAAGAAAATCTATGCAAGCAGAAACCTCCAGCCCTGCGGCAGCCAGGCGCAAGGCGGCGATGCCTGGATTGCAACAAACATCGGAGCCTTCTGCCTTGCAATGCAACCATGCTTTGTACCAGTATGCCTGAACATGTCCGTGTGCATGTGTAATTTATTGTGCGCAGCAGGAGCAGCAGGATCGTGCAGCTATCGCAGCAGCAGGTCTTCACCGCATCCCATGCAGTCCACAAAGCCAACCCATACAGAACAGCGCCCCCAGTAACAGCAAACGGCATGCGCTCCCATAACAGGAACTGCCACCCTCTGCACCTGCCCTGGGCGCATCGTCGAGGCCCCTGGGCAGCCGCCCGGGGCCATAGCCTCCGAGTCTCCAGTCGAGTCGCCCCAAAACCCCCTGCAGACTTGCCTGTGCTCGGGGTTAGCTCATGAGGCCTATGGTGGAGGCCAGACTTTGTGTAACATATCGGAGGCCCTGTCGGATGGGAACGTTCCAGCAAGGGCTGATGCAGTGCTTACCAATACTCGTTTCCAGCCAATCCCGATTTACTCGGACAGACCCCTGTCAGAGTGAGATCCTCGAAGAAAGAACACTGCCTTGTTGAGCCCAAGCCAACATGGACACGCCAGACACTCCGGACCCAAAAAACCTTGGAAATGTCGGAAGCTGACGGGCCCTGGGGTTGTCGGGCTCGTACAGCAAGTCAAAATCGGTGCTTGGCAGGATCCGCCTTGTCTGGCTCGTTCCCGGGCGTCCGCATAGTCCCGGATGGGCGCTTGGAGCATGCCCGCCGCATGCACACGTGAGTGAATCTTCGGATCTTCAGGGCTGGGGGGTTTGGTCAGTCGGAATTCAGGATTGGCTTCTTGCTTCCTCAAGGTCGGGAATGGTTTAGCAAAGTGTCCTGTCTACGAACTGCTTTGTGCACATGAGTGTCAGTCTCTTGGGATATCTCTAGCTGCTGGTGCGTCTGTCTCCTCTCCAGATTTGCAGGTTTTTGAACACAAACGCACTAAGTCGCTCCGCATCGTTCCGTGCTTCAAGGCAGACTTTGCACGCTGAGCCGAAGTCGCGCCTGCCAGTTTCCGAAGCCTCCCCTGGCCAGAGTCAAGCCGTATCGCACAGAGGTCCCTGACACTGTTCTCTGGGCCTTTTTCTGGCCGCCTGGAAGCCAGGGCACCAGAGATGCGCTCAGCTGGGACATGCTCTGCATATGTGTGTTCTGCTGAGGCGTGGGCGCCGGCATCTCCGCTCTCTGCTTAGAGTTATTCCTCGAGGGTGCCTGTGGCAAATGCTCGGGAAAGGCGACATAGTAGAATTGAAAGCTGCATCGCAACGAAGAGCCCTTGTGTCTTACTTCTGCCAAGACTGCCATTTTGCCTCACTGGCACAGAGAGATGGGCGGCGGCTTCGAGGAGTGATCTGCGCAGGATACGACGACACGAAGGCTCGCACCAACTGCGATCGACTGTACCCACTTCTTTTGTCCTCTTCTGGTCCTAGCATCTGCTTGGGCTTCCACTGAAGTAGATCGTGCAGAGATGCAGGTGGCAAACGACCTCTCACTGTTGCAAGCACATCTTCAGACTGAACGAACAAGCGCCAGCTCCAAGCTCGCAAAGCCGACCTGGCTGAGCTTGGAGAGGGAGGCGTGGCGCCTTCAGCCATCGGCCTGAGCCCAGGGAAGCTAAGTAGATACGACAGAATGGGCCAAGAGACGGCCAGCGGCCTGGCCAAATGCAGCGGCAGTGCCGGAGGTGAGGTGTCCCTCGCACGGCAGTGCAAGCAGAGCGATTCTTCGATGTCCGTGGCTTTTTCGCGGCCTGCTTGTGCCCCTGCCGCCCCTGGCGATGCCGTTGGCAGCCTGCGCTGCAGTTCTACAAGTACCAGCAGACCAGAAAGCTGAACTTCCCCCACCTTGCTGGGAGGGCTCTCGTGGAGCAGACAGCGGTGGAGCACCTGGGCGATGCTCCACCGCGCGGATCCCCCAAGCCCAAGCCTGGCCCAGGTGCCTGCTGACGAACGGAAAGCTCCGTCTGCCACTCTTCCACGGGGTTGTGCCAGGTGCCTCCGACGACAAAACTCAAACCGAGAACGGAAGGAAACGACTCAGAGGCCGAAGCTGGCACCCTGCTCCGCGTGGTAGAAGTACTCGCCGTCTTCGGCGGCATAGGGCCTCGAAGCACTCCAAGAGTCCCCACATGCAGGGTGCCGACTCGAAGCATCGTAGAGGAGCGGCCCACTCCATCCCTCCAGGGCCGCCGAAGCTCTGTCGTGGCAACTTTGGAGGTGCGTCTGAACCTGCACCGCAAGGCGCAAGTCTCTTAGTGCGATGGCGTTGCTACCAGTAGGGCCCCGGCGGCTTCAACCACCGAGGCTTCGGGCGGATCCAGCCTCCTGGGAAGTTCCCAACAAAAGCCTGGCTTGGCCCTCTGCTTACCTGGCCCTAGCCCGAGCTGCGAGTTTAGAATTACTGCCTCCAATCTAGCTCTGTTCGCTGCCTGACTGACTTGATGAGATGGATCAAGTCCCGGAAGACCTCGTCCTGTTGTTGCTACTGGTGGCTTGGCAGGGCTTCTGAGATTAGGAAGGAATTGCGGTGCCGATTCCAACAAGGTCGGGTCCATGGGATGATTCCAGCTGCTTTGCTGTGTCACCTGGCGTCCAACACGACGGCAGCTCTAGAAGCTTCCTGCATGGAACGGCTCTACATGCAACCCTTCCACGGCACAGAGCACCTGATTGAAGAAGTAAATGCGTCGCTCCTGGTCCAGGTGTTCGGACCAGCTTGCCGGTAGCGGAGCTTCAAAGGCCTGAGACATGGAGAGCACAGAGGCTGCTCTTGGCCGGCTTAGCCAAGAGCTCAGTGAGATCTCTCTCGCCTCCCTAGCAACCCAGACCAGGTCGACATCCTTCTCAAGCTCCACGCCGAGGCTCTTTGCGTACCTTGTGGCTTCGTGAAAAACGACCCTTCTGAGCAGGAAAGAAAAGCTCCTCGAGGCCCTGGCTCCTTGAAGTCCGCCTCAGAGGCCTCTGAAGTCTGAGCTGCGATGTCGACACCTCCGCAAAAAAAAATCAGCAGCTCAACTCCTTACGACTCGGAGTCGTCGTCGGGGCAAACCTCTCATGCAGAGCAACAACGTACACTTGCATGCTGCGCACTCGGGCAGATCCACCTAAGGCAAGAAACACCTAGCATCAGCTCATATCATCATAAAAAAACTCGAGAGGAAAACGAGGATGACCAAAATGCTGGTGTGCATGCATGCACGCTGCATACCCACATACACCTGCATCTACAGTTACATATACATGTACGTATGCATGCACATGTACATGTACGTATACGTGCTCATCCTACGTATATACCTGCTACACATATTCATATACTCATCCAAACACATATACATGTGCACATATACATATATACATTATATACATATACATATACACAAGTACATCTACACATATACATATACATGCACAGATTTAAGTGCAAATACAGATACATATACTGAGTGTACATAATATACATACAAACAAACATAAACATATGCACCTGCCTTCTGCCTACGTACGTACATACATACATACATACATACGTTGTACACACGCAGCTGCGAGCAAGACTTGTGTTTGCCAGGCGTATGTGCGCTGGGTCGCGGTGATTGAATTTTGGATGCATGAGGGTGTCCCTGAACTGAAATACGCTAGGCCCTAAAGTCTGCTTAATTAGTGCTTATAGGGTTTATTAACCGGGTATATTGTTCAGAATGACTGGTTTTGAAGCGAGGGCTATACGAAGGGATTGCTGGGTCCCAAAAAGACCCTAAGACCTGGCCCGAAAACCCACCATTTATGCCTGACAAACCCTTTGCACTGAGCCTAAACCACCCTGCAGCTCACAGCCGAACCTTACACCCTAAATCCTGCGCTGTAAACCCTAAACCCCTAAATCCTAAACCCGAAACCCTAAAACCTGCAGCCCTCATTTCTGATGTAGGAGAAGTGCATCGAGCTCCGCCGGCGTTGGCATGCTTTTCCGAAGGCCGATGGAGGGGTTGTAAGGGTTTAGGATTTACGGTTAAGGGTTCAGTGTTTAGGGTGGATTTGGGATGAGGGGTTAGAGTTTTGGGACTCAGGGTTTCTAGGATGTAGGGCTTAGCGGCTTAGGGGATTTAGGGTTTTTTTTCGCATTTATGGTTTAGCGTGTTTAGGATATGGGGCTTGAGGGGTTTTCGGCTTAAGGATTAGATGTTAAGTGATACTGCAAGGATTACTGACAGGGCAAATTTGCTGAAGCCGTTAGGCCTAGGGCTTTGAAAGTGGTATAAACTAGGGTTTCGCGAGGTACTCGTTGCGAAACATACCTCATCGTAGCCGAACAAAACCAGTGGGTTGAGTAGACACATGAAGGACCATAAGCAGAGCCCCCTCAACCCGAACTGCAAGGTTTAGGGTTCAAGGTCGAAGGTCTCCCCCAGCAAGGTTTTGGTGTCCAGGCGCTTGAAAGGTATGGCAACGGAACCCCTGAGCTTGAAGACCCAAAGGAGGAAGATGTCGGCGCAGACCTGTGCCTCCTAATGGGTGCAAGGCTTAGGACTCAACACCGTTCGAGTCTGTTTAAGGGTTTCGGGTGTATAGTTAGAGTTCAGGATTTCGGGTTGAGGGTGAGGATGACGCTGTAGTTTTTCGTCAGGGTTTATCCGCTTTGCGCTGCAACTCTGTCCAGGACCTCAAGGTGGCCGAGCTCAGTGTCTTGGCACAGTGCTGCTGTGGAGTCTTTGAACCCGATTCGTTAGCTCGTTGAACCCGATTCGTTAGCACAGCTTGGAGAACATCGGCGCATGTCCAAACTATTTGAGACTTCTGTCCCACAGGCCCCAGCGACTCTTGATTAGTTTTTTGGCATGCGGGCCGGAGCATGTGCTTTTTGATGTGATTTTGCAAATCATAATTGCAATCAAAATGATGGCATTTCTCACAGATGCCGAAGAAGTACTTTACAACATCATTCGTTTGTAGTCTCCAAACAGTCGCAGTACTGCCCACTTCTAGATATGGAAGCGCTTTATTACATGAAGACCCGCGAAGACGCTGCAAAGAAGCACCCGAGTCTGTTCACTGTCGAAGTTTACATTCAAAGCCCTTGGTCCGATACCTGACCCTCAGAGTAGCTCAAAAAGTGCCCCGTACAGTAGCCCTTATTGTAGTAACTCCAAATCCGAAACCGTAAGCACTAAACTCCAATCCCAATCCCGAAGCCAAGGCGAAGAAGAGGAATCCTTCTCCACGGCTTTTGTTCAGCTGAAAGCAGCTTCATGGTTTGCAATTTGTTTTAGGGGGTGCGGGTAATATATAGGGCTTAGGCGTTGGGCTATAAAAGCTTGAATAACCAGTAAGTACTACTAGTGTGTAGGATTGCTTAGTATGAGCGTGCGAAGGTTGTGTGAACAATGATACTTCGCCACGATAAAAACTTCCTCACATTTGCCCATGTGATCATGCGGGGGATCATGCAGAGGACACGGAGTACCGAATCATTTTGTGTGGCCTGGCAAGTGGGCGAATCTATTCACATTTGGTTGGAGGAATCGTTTGGGCAAAGGGTTTTGCAAGGCGTTCAAGACCAAGATGTGAGAGTACGCCGAACTTGCGTCCTGCTGCAGTAGGCCCCAACACCTATCTTAATCATTAAGGCCGCGAGAATGGCTCCGGTTCTTAGTGTGTGGGGTTGGGGTTAGGGCGCAAGGTTTCCAGGATTTGGGTTCACGATTCAGGGCTTGGTAAGTCTACCAGCCAAAGTTGCTGAACCTCATATCCCCGCAAAATCTCAAAATTCAGTATCCATCTGGAAGCAGTGCGGAGAGAGCCTAGACCCAGAGCCTTGTCCTTCGAAAGGAATCGAATCAACGGTACTCTTGTGGGCTGTTGCCCCGGCGAAGTATGCAGACTAGGTTGGCAGCGCTGGCAACATCGAATTCCACTTCGCCATCATTGGCATTCTCCTCAAGGCTTTCCGTTTCAAAGACCTCGAGAGGTTGTCATCAAGGTTGAAGGTTGGGTTGCTTGGTTCAAGACATTTGGCCAAGCCGAAGTGGTTTTGGTTTCGTTGATCTGGGACTCAAGTGGACATGTTTGCATACGTTTTAACTGTGTGTATGTATACATGCATATGCACCCATACACCTGCGAACGAAAGAGAAACATAGAGAGAGAGAGAGAGAGAGGCAGAGGGAGAGAGGGAGAAGGAGAGTGGAATTCATTCCGGCAGTGCGAGTAATTACTGCGATGATTTATGTCATGGTTGGTCGAAAATCACAAACGGCTTGTTCTAAGGAAGTTCATAATCGTCATATCGGTAGTGGAATAACAGCTATGCAGTAGCAACACGAGTATCATCACGAGTAGTAGCCGTAGTTGCTTCTAGCAAGGACTGCTAGTGCTCAGAGGCTCAGTGGATTTAGTCAGCAGGCTGTAGTTAGGATAGGCAGAGTTAGGCAATTTCTGGTCAAACCGTGGATCTTACTTACTAGATCACGTAATCTTTTGAATAATATTGGGTTCTGAGGTTTTTTTTAAGGATAGGTCAGGGCCTGGGGCTTTGCGGGTTTAGTGTTGCGGGTTTGTAGGTCTGCTAGCTTCTTCGGTTTGAAGGTCTTGGTGTGACGGTTCAGGGTTTGAGCTTGAAGCATTTAAGGAGGTGGTGTTGAGGGTTCCGGGTTTCGGAGTTAGGACTTGGTAAACTTAGGCTGGCGGGTTTAGTGTTTACGCAGGGTTCTGCCGTTTTAAGGACTGATGTTTGACGGTTTAGACGGTTTGGAGTTAGGATGTAGGGGTTGGGGCTTGGGTCCTAAACCCTAAACCCTAAAGGTTGAGGGTACAAGCAAAGTCAGATGGGGAGACCTAGAGCAACACAGGGGAAACCAACGATCCAGAAGTTGTTGGACGCAGGACAGGGGTTTAGGATTTAAAGCTTTCGGGGTTTAGTTTTTAGGGGTTTACGGTTGCTTCTTTGTTTGGGTCAATGTTTTATAGGGCTTAAGGAGAAGATATACCACTGGCTTCTGGTGCTGTCGTGGCGACAAGGTCATACTCTTCGTCGAGCACCCCAATAGCGTTACGATCTTGCAGCAGCGCCGCCGCCGCCTTCCTTTGTCAGAATAATGCATCCCTAACTCCTACTCAAGCTCTGGACGCAGACCGCAAATCCTAAACCCCACATCCCAAACTCGAAACCCGCGACCCTTAAATCCCTCAAGCCCCACACCATCAGAAAGTTTGATCCCTCTTGGGTTTAGAGACCTTTCCATGCGTCTCTCGGTGTAGTTTGGGCTCTGCCGGTTGACTGGTCGAGAACTCACAGATGTGTTGGATTTCGTTATACCCCGAGCTGCCCCAAACCCTAAATCCGAAATCCTAAACCCTAAAGCCCTAAACCCCAACCCTCAGAACCCCAAACCCCAGGACCCCAAACTCCCGCAGACCCCACACCCTAAGACCCCTAAACCCCGAAAGCCCGAAGCCTTAAACCCTGCAATTCTTGACCGTGCACTGGAAGCTTTTCTTTTTTTCACCACTCTGACTTGGTTAGCCTAGCCAAGGTCACGAGCAAGCTCGTCTTTCTCAACACGCTCTCTGAGGGCAGCAGGATCGGATGCTAGGGTTCCGTAGGATGCTACACCACAACATTCAATTGAACACAGTAGCAGCCCAAGAGAGTGTACCGAAAGCAAGCTCGTGACTCGGACAGCGTGGCAGCAGTTGAAGCGCTTGGCCTACGGTTGATTAGGTTGCGGGCTAGGGCTCATGAATGTGTTTTCTATGTCAGGTGGACCACGTTGAGGTACTTGTAGTTCAGGTTTTAAGGTTCAGTGTTCCAAACATGCATCTTGAGACGTGTTCACATCCTATTCAGTAGCTACCGGGCACTGTAGGCGGTGAAGCAGATTTTCCTTACTGTGACTGCACGGTGAGAGCACCTGGTAGCCCTCGAAGTCCTCAGTCCTATACCCTAAACCCTAGACCTTAAACCTTAAAGCCCTAAAGCCTAAACCTTAAACGCTAAGCCTTATACCCTCAGCCCTAACCCCTAAACCTTAAACCCTAAAAACCATCAACCCTGCAGCCTGTGCCCAAAACCTTGGCAGATCGCAATCAAGGCCGAACCCCAATATGAACGAGAACTGGTAGGATCCTTTGTCGCTTACAAAGGGCCCCCAATACAAACCCGCAGTACGAGGATGCTTGGGCGTGAAGTAATGATATTTGGTCAAAGTCTTCTCTCCCGAAGCTCCAAGCCCTCAGCTGTAAGGATTCGCTTCTCAGTTTGGCTCGGGTTTTGTCTTCAATGTCTCGAACTTCCGGATGAAAGCTATATCCTACTGCTCAACACGTGCTGGCCTGCTAGGCACTAGGCAGAATCCAAAAGCAACCCTCAAGCCGTGCCAAGCTCAAGCTCCAATTATTGTTATTATTATTTCCATTACGATTACTATTACTATTTCTATTGCTATTTCTATTTCTATTACTATTACTACTACTACTACTACTACTACTACTACTACTACCACTACTACACCGACGACGACGACGACGACGATGGCGGTTGCTGCTTTCATTATTGTTGTTATCATGAGGTTGTTGTTACTATAACAACACTAATAATACTCATTATATTGCTTTATGATTATGACTGTTTTTAATCGTGAATATATGTTAATGATTCTTGTTGTTATGATCATGACTTTTATTATTAAGGTTGAGGGTTTTAGGGCTTCTGCGATGAGTCGCCTTGCCCTGCCAATGGAAAACGACATGTGGGCGTTGTCCTCTAGATTCAGTTGGGGCTTTAGGGTTTCGGGTTCAGGGTTGAGGGTTCAGGGTTTAGAGTACAGTTTGAATGCCCGAACAATTAGAAACGATATCCCCTGGAGTGCTCTTGTTTTAACTTATCCCGAAACCCCCTTCAACCTTTCAGGTCTCTGCAATCCCTTTTAAATAATCGTTGAATGTCTAGCTTCATGATTGTACGGCCCCAAACAAGACCACCATGTGGAACAGCCCACAGGTCCACGGCTAAGCGAAGCATGTGGTAAGGGCTGGACCTAAACTCCAAATATGAGATCTTCCCTAGGCCACAACGGAGAGCCAAAGGGATTGGGTTCTGTCTCTCTGTGTGTGTGTGTGTGCGTGTTTTTTTTTTTTGTGTGTGTGTGTGTGTCTGTGTGTGCGTGTATGAGTGAGTGTGAGTGAGTGAGTGTGCGTATGAGTGAGTGACGCGAGTGAGTGAGTGAGTGCGAGAAGGAAGACAGTGAGTGAGAGAAGGAAGAAGGAGAAGGAGGAGGAGGAAGAGGACGGAAGGAGGAAGGAAGGAAGGAAGGAAGGAAGGAAGGAAGGAAGGAAGGAAGGAAGGAAGGAAGGAAGGAAGGAAGGAAGGAAGGAAGGAGAAGGCGGACGCCAAGCAGTAAAAGTAAAATCCCCTCACAAAGATGTGGGGAACTAATGAGTGAAAGTTGTAGAAAAAACAACAGCAATTGATGTTCACAGCTGCTTATTTGTAATTTCTGACTTGACTTTTCACTAGGTTCCCTGTTTTCACTAGGCTAGTGACAAAAAACAGTGGCAGAGATTGTGAAAAAAACATTGAAAACGATGGAGCTATCATCAAAGTAGGAAAACGTGAAAGAATAGTGAGCATATCGCGGAATTTACTCTGTGACGAGAGTCATAGTGACAGTTACCCCCCCTTGACAAGAAAGCACTACCAGCTTGCAAAACGAGTATCTCACTGCCCTAAGCCTAACCACTATGTCACATGTGGGTCCCTATTGTTGTGCAAAATAATTCATACTGGAAATCCAACGCACTGTGTTTTCCATTTCGTTCGCATTGTTCGATCACAAATTATTTGGATCACTAGTTGTTTACTTTTTTTTTCATTGGTTAGTGGTTCGAGAATTAAATCCAAGTCACTGATTTGTTCACAAATCAGATCACTATAAGGTAAATCAATAAGTTAGTGGTTCGAGAAGTCCAAATCACTAATTTGTTCACGAATCAGATCACAATTAAATCGCTGAATTAGTGATTCGAAAAATCAAAATCACTAGTTACAACACAAATCAGATCACTGTTAAATCACTAAACAAGAATTTCTGGATTTCCATTGCTTGAAGCCGCTGCCAACCTTAACCTTAGCCGCGATCTTAGCACCGGACAAAGATCTCCGGGCCTTCGCAGCAGCTATCCGGCGCCTGAAGATGATGTCTCATACTCGTGCCAGTAGCTGTCCCAAAGCTTTCGGGGCAGTTCTTCTCGGCACACTCGTGGCTTTGGCTTCCCTGGCTACCTTGGTTTGGATGGCCGGCCAGCCTGGCGTGCGCGCGTTCGAGCCGCGCCGCCTTGAGGGCGATGGTACGGCTCTCAGCGAGCGACTCTCAAAAGCAGCCGGCCTCAGGGTCCGCATGCCGGTATGGTTGCAGTTCGTAGCCAGCCTCGTGAAGCCTTTCGTCTTCGCACTAATCTTTGGCCCACCGAGACCCGGGAAAGAGGAGGCCTGGCACAAGCCCATACAGATCTTGGTCTTCGTCATTGTTCCCGCGATCTGGGCGTTCAAAGCAGATGTCGTCCTCACCATGGGAATCGTCACTAGCAAGAGCCTCACGCGCTGGCAGCAAGCCAACGCCATTTTCATGGTGGCCGGAAGCTCGTCGAATGCGAGCTCGTGTGGGTGCTTGGTGGGTTCTCAAGGGCTCGTGGCAGACTCCATGGCATTCTTCAAGTTGCACGAGGATCCGACGTCGTCTCGCGAGGAGCGACGCGATCACTGGGAAACGAAAGTTGGATGGGTGACCAGGGCGACCATGCAGTGGAACGAAATCTATGCATTTTTCGGTGTTGGTCCACTATTCATTCTGATCTTGCCGGCACTCGTCGCATACTGCTACATCAGTATACCATTTCTGTTTGTGACGTTTGCCATCGCAGGCCTATGTGCAAATATGATGCGCATGGTGATGAGCTGGTGGTTTCATTCAGAAGCTAAGCACAGGATTCAAGAGACGACTTTGGAGGCGCAGCAAGCTTGGGAGCAAGCTTGGTCTTTCACGGATGGCAGATACTCAAGAGACAAAGCGTGCTATGATGAGACCGGTTCAACGGAAGGGGGCCTGGGCAACTACTTTACTTTGTCGGTTCTGCCAGCGATCCTTCCAATCTCAACTGCCGCAACGGCGCGGCTGGTTACAGGTTGCGGCTACTGGGCAGCCTTGCAGGACAGCTGGGAAGATCGCCATTGGCGCACCTGGGTCTCGTATCTTCTCGACTCGGGCGTCGATGCTCTTGGGGACGTGCAGGACCTGACCCATGGCGGTGTCGATGACTACATCACTCTCCTGCAAAGGTGGCTGGTCGCATTGAACAGTTTCGTCTGAGCTGGGATGCTTCAGAGGAGAGAGCAGCAAAGACTGCATTAGAGCATCGCCTGAATTGAAGCCTGTGGACTGTACTTCCAACACTTTCCTTGATTGAAGCCTGCAGCAAAAAAACGGATAGTCACTGCTGTCCGGTCCCGCGTATGGCCGTGAATCTGCAGATCGTGCCCCACAGACTTGCTGGGACTCCCAAACACACGCAGCACCTTGATCCTGAAATTCAGAGCTGCATAAAAGTTTGGCAGTCTGAGGCCCAACATTGCTCAGATTTCCTTTGCCACCGCCTTCTTCGTTTACTACGCCAGCCCGTCACGCTTGCACCGGCAGCATTTCGGGCTTTCTGTGCAGATACAGATAGCAGAAGTACTTTGAGAGATCTCGGGTTCCTGTCTTGAAGCTTCAGGATTCGGATCCCACTCGCAGAATGCTTCACTGCGCATCAGCCGTAGATGTAGCATGATCGAAAGATGTTGCTGCGCCCTCATCCCGAGCCACTATAAGCCTATAAGCCCCGAGTCCTCGTGCCAGCCTCATCGTTTAATGTCTACTTGGGGCTTCACAGGTGGTTGTAAGTAGGGGTTAGAAGTAGGCTTATATCCCATATATATATATACACATATGCATATATACATACATACCTCTGTGTGTGTATATATATATATATGTATATAAGGGGACTTGTCATCCCAGTTATATCACTACCCATCCACCTCCAAGTACTCGTCCGGGAAGCGCTCCGATGAGTTTTCTATTTTCTGCAGACATGGCCTGTGAGGTTCTTGGAGGTTCATGGGCAGTTATACAAGTGGGATGATAGTACAAGTCCCCTAATATACGTTATAAGTGCCTTGCTTGGCATAGTCTGGTCTTGTCGAACAGGCGTAGACAGAATACTTGCTAGTTGCCACGAGGACTTCGCAGCCCCGGCGTTGACTCGATCCCGCTGGGCATAGGGAGCCCTCCACGGCGCGAGAAGCCCAGAGTTTGCTCTCAGCTGCACCCCTGAATCTCAGCTCTGCGAGGAATCCCAAACCATAAACCCTTAACCCTAAACCCATAAATTTTGAGGGTATAGGGTTTAGGGGTTTAGGGTTTAGGGTTTAAGCTTCTTATCCCAATGCCCTCACCTCTAAAAGATTCCAGCACCTGTGCTTCGCAGGCGCAGCCTTTTACTCTCCGACTCAGCTCAGGAGCACTTCCTGCCAGCGAGCTGAGATCCCGGCAGAGAAAAAAGGAGCAAACTTGTCCTCATGTGGATCCCTACCCTAAAGGCTTATGATAACTTATGTAAGTTTAGGGTAAACCCGAAACCCTAAGCCCTAAACCTTAAACCCTAAACTTTAGGGTATAGGGTGTAGGCTTCACAGGGGGTTCGGGCTTGGGACATTGAATTCGGGTCTCAGGGAGTGCCGAAGTTCCGCGCTGCAGGGTTACGTGACGATGGCTCAGGGTTTGGGCTTTAGGGCTTAGGGTTTAGCATTAAACCCTAACCCCAAAACTCCAAACCCCAAACCCCTAAACCTAAACCCGTAGCACTTGGGGTTTTGGGGTTTAGGGTTTTAGGTTTGTGGGGTCGGGGCCCGCTTGGGGTTCAGGGCCTCCTTTCGCATTGAAGCTTTGATTCTGAGCAAATCCCAAACGCCTTATGGGTTTAGCGTATAAGGGTTTAGGGTTACGGGTTTAGGGTTTAGGGGTTTAGGGGGTTAGGGTTTAGGGGTTAGGGGTTTAGGGGTTTAGGGTTTCGGGGTGGGACAGAGTGCATGCAAGATTATGTGCGACCGGGTTCACGTTGTGCATCTGAGCCCGCACAAGTGTTCCTGCAGCTGTTGTGATGCGGGAGCTATCGGTGAGATAAGAAAAGTGGTATCACGAACAGTTTGACATGTCTCAGCCAACTCTCACACCTGTGGCTACAAACCCGAAACTCTAAACTGAAATCCTTCGACACTCACATTGTCACAAAGCCCTGTGAAACCCCATAACCTATGATAGCAGCGCAGCCCCGATTCATCGCCCCGGTTGGTCCACCTGCCTGACGATGGGCCGTAGCACCAGATCGATGGACAACGACTCCCAAGGCACGTCCTGAGAGAAGAAAGTTGGGTGTAAGGTTTAGGGGGTTAGGTTTGCAGTCTGGGGTTTAGGGGTACAGGGTTTTGGTTTAGGGTTTTGGAGTTTCGGGCATGGGGTTTCGGGCATGGGGTTTCGGGTGTAGGCGGCATACGATTTGTGCCTGACCTGTGGGTTTAGGGTTTAGGGTCTTCGGGGTTCACGGCTTGGCCGAGTGCAGTTCGACGAAGAGATGCAGCGCATGTGGCTTTGCAATTCACGTCGCCCTGTGCTACTCAACACATTCTGGTTTGTCTCGATTTTCCTAGATCCTGCAGATTACAAAGCTAGCGTTTGCAGATTAGGGCCTTTAGGACAGTCGGCTGTGCTTCCTGATTGTGCGTAAACGCTAGGGTGCAGGGAAAGATTCAGGTTTGCGGCGTGAGATTCAGCTTATGTGTTCGGTGCTCTTTGTTTCGGTTGCACACTGGGTTGTATAGAAGTTTTGAGTAGCACTGCTGTCAAGAATTCCAAGCAACCCTGCCGAATCAGAAATGCCCGAGGTGCTAAGAGAATATCCCAAACCCATTATCCCTGGAGGCCCAAAGCCCCGAATCCCTAAAAACCCTCAAGCCCTAAAAGCCCTAAGAGCCTGACCCTCTTGGCCCGACGGCTTTCCTCAACCCGAAAGCCCTAGTGTAGGGGCCTAAATCATTTCCAATGCCATTTTGGGGGTTCCTTATTGTAATTATAGTTTGTTGGGCCTCAAAACCCTATTCTAATTATGAAGGCCCCTAAACCCTAAACCCTGGTAGTAGCCCTTCTAGAACCCTATTAAAGGACCCTTTAAAGGAACCCCAAAACCCTACCCTATATTAAACCTGAACTGAACCCTAGAAATGCTGGAGGCTCCTCCTTAGAGGCCCGCTGCCTTGCCGCCGAATGTGCGGAGCCGTCTCCCGTGGCACCGAAAGGTTTGTCAACTCAGGTGGGGAGGTGGGTTTGGGGGTTTAGGGGGTTTTGGGGCGGGATGAGGGCGTTTAGGGCTTTTTGTCGCTTAGGTCTAAGAGCTTGGAGGTGCTTTAGGGCTTGCGGTTTAAGTCTCGCATGAGAGGCTGTAAGCTTGCAGTCTTACAAGTCAGGGGGTTTGTAGGGTTGAGGGTTTCGGGTTTTATAGGGTTCCGGTTTCGTGGCTAAGGGCAAGTTGAAGGGTTCCATGTGAGAGTCTGGGCTTTCTGGGGTGAGGCTTTCTCATTGCTAAGGCCCCTACATGAACACCCCAAACCCAAAGCCACCAGAAATTCCAACCCTAAAGACACAACCCACAACCCCGAAAACTCCCAAAACCACTAAACTCTAAGCTCCCAAACTCCCAAACCTCCAACACCCTAAATCCCTCAAGACACTAAGCCCTAAAAGCCCTAAGCCCGCACTAAACACTAAACCGTCTGGTCCTGGTGCCCTTGCGCTGGCAGTCGGCCATTGCCACGCTGACCCAGAACATCCTCGGCTGCCTGATTCAAGGTTTACCCTAAGGGTTTAGGGTTTAAGGAATAGGGCAAGTACTTAATTATCGTCGTCGTCGTCGTCGTCGTAGTAGTAGTAGTAGGAGCAGCAGCAGCAGCAGGAGGAGGAGGAGGAGGAGGAGGAGTAGCAGTAGTAGTAGTAGGAGTAGTAGTAGTAGGAGTAGTAGTAGTAGTAGTAGCAGCAGTAATGGTGCGGAGTAGCAGTAGTAGTAGTAGTAGTAGTAGTAGCAGCAGCAGCAGCAGCATGCAGTAGTCGTGGTGATAGTAGCGGTGGTGGTGGTGGTGGTGGTGGTGGTGGTGCCGGTGCCGGTGTCATCAGACTGTGGCATTTTTTGGAGTACAGTCTTCATACTGAGCCGAGGCCATCAAGGGCTATCAACAACGACTCAAGGTACCAACGGGAGTCACTATGCTGGCAGTCAAACTGGTAGTCACTCGCAGAAGTGCTCAAACTATCATTTGCAGTCGTGCTGTTCTGTTCGGCGATGATCTCCATCGCCGTGAGAATGGCGAAATATTGCGAAATACTCTGTGTAATCACCATGTCGCCAATAAGCATGATGGCAACGGCACTAAAGACAATGGCCTTAGCATGCGACACCTTGCCGCCAAGGAACGTGACTGTCGGGTGCGAGCGCGTGGAAGGGGTATGCGAAAGCGCTACTGTAATTATTGATAATCAGAAGAACTTTGACAAGCCGCTAACAGCAGTATCTCAACTCGGCTGCAGAAGAAACTTCTGCAAGCAACGCTTTTCATTGCTGAACCTTACCGTCAATGTGTCTGAGACTGTGCCCACCTGAGAGCAAGCTCTGCTGACTGCCGCTGAAATACTCTTCGGAGAGCTCTGCCTTCAGCAAGACAATGCGACCGCCAAGAACACAGAAGGAATAGACGGGGCAATGCCAACAAGAGAGGCACTCCCCGGCTTCTCCGCAACTCCGCAGAAAGATGACCCTCACACTGCCGATCCAGACTTGCAGACTTGCGTGAAAAGGAACCCCGGCCTTTCGTGAGGCATTCTTGTCCTGGCTTCGGTCGGCACATCGGCACTCAATGAAGGGAGGCAGGACACACAAGAAAGACTAGCGACGAGGCGGCTAGGTTCGCGGAAACTGAAGCTTTGACTCATGAGGACAATACATCAACACATCAACACATCATAACGATGCTGAAGATAGGTTTGGAGGGCCAGCTACAGACTCGAATTTGGCCATTGGTCCGTCAATCAGACTTTCAGAACAACAGAGCCGACAGAGCTAACGGTTGCAAGGCTTTTGGAAGCCTTCTTGCCGCTTGCTGCTGTCACGCGAGTTTTGTATTCACAGTAACCGGAGCCGAAAGAAGCAGTCAATTACCTCAAAAGACCCTGGCAGCTTCAATTACCCCGGACAGCAAACCTGGTTAGGAACTCAGGTCCTGCTCGGCAGGGTCGGACGGCGAAGGATCCTTTGGCACTCAGCGAACACGAGTCAAGTAGTGTCGTGCCTCTGTGCTGCCTTTGTTGTTATTCGGGCTTCAGGTCGTGCGAGAGGCTTCGACGGGCCAAGCCAGGGACAGCTGCAGCAGCTGCGGTCATGCAGGCCGCTCGTAAAGGAGCCGGACAAGTTCAAGCGCACTGTGCCGAACGGTGCAACATCACACGAATTGGCGTTCCGATCCGACTTCCGCGAAGTCACCGGCATCTGTGCAGAGTTTATACTCGAGACACAGACCCACGTAATCAGAACCGGAGATCTGACGACGACGGTGAGAAATCCTGCGAACACTGGACTGCTTACTTTGTGGGACTCAAGAAAGCAACATGTGAGTGTGATTCTACACCTATGAGGCTGCGAGGAAACAAAAACACTTCCGGTAGAAACAATGTGTCCGAGAGATCCTTGGGTATAGGGGAGGGTCTTTTGACCGAGATGTCGAAGACTAGCTTCAACGTCGATTCTCTGAGAGCCCGCGCCCACAAAGACTGTCGGAAGTGGCGCTCCTTGTCCCAGGACCTCTGTGGGCCGCACATCAAGGGCACGTGCAGGCAAACAATCCGGGTCAAGCCTCAAGCTGATGAGATGAAGATGGTGACGAGGACGACGGAAAGGACAGTGATGATGGTCATGATGATGATGATGACGATGATGATGATGAGCACGAGCATGTCTCCTCCAGCAGCTGCTGCCACAGTATGGCAGTGAGTCGTGAGTAGTAGGCGAAACGACAATAATGACAACGATTACCCCGCTGCTCCTGCCGCGACGGCATGCGAGTAATCAGGAGGAGGAGTGCAACACAATGCCGGCTGCATCGCGCTGCTGATACTACTAGTGCTCCGCTGCTCCTGCTGCTGCTGCTGCTACTGCTACTGCTACTACTGCTGCTGCTGCCACTGCTACCTCTACCGCTACCGCTACTGCTACTGCTGCTGTCACTGCCACTGCCACTGCCACTGCCACTGCCACTGCCACTGCCACTGGCACTGGCACTGGCACTGGCACTGGCACTGGCACTGGCACTGCGACTGCGACTGCGACTGCGACTGCGACTGCGACTGCGACTGCGACTGCGACTGCGACTGCGACTGCGACTGCTGCTGCTCTTTTTGTTGCTGCTGCTGCTGCTGCTCTGCCGCTGCTGCTGCTGCTGCTGCTACTGCTACTGCCACTGCCACTGCTACTGCTACTGCTACAGTACTGCTACTGCTACTGCTACTGCTGCTGCTGCTGCTGCCGCTGCTGCTGCTGCTGCGGCTACTACTACAGCTACTGCGACTACTACGATGTTAAGCTCGATGGCTGCTGTTTTGGTACTATCATATGATGCTATCATTTTCCCCATTGCCATGACTGGAGAGCTTGGCTGCAGCTCCGTGCCGAGACCGCACTGGGATGGAGGCCACTTCCTGCGGGTCTTCCGCATCACAATCCATGTTGGCTGCCAGCTTGGAGCCCGACCAAGGAAGCGGCCTGAGAGCTGCGGACAGCAATGGCTCAACACTTTTCCAGAGAGACTTGAATGCTGAGCTCGTGAGTGGACCAGACAAGAAATTTACTGGGAGCCAACCAAACAGACATGCGAGAGCGTGCCAGGAGCTGAGCCACTTCCGTCCACGATTCCAAAAAGCTAGGAATCGCCTTGTTGCCCGTGACAGGACAGCTGTGTCTCGTCTGCGCAGGTACAGGGAGAGCTCAGAGGATTCGGAAGGCACAGACTGGGCATGTCTGTCCTCACGGGCTTGTTTGCACGTCTGTTAAAGTCTGATCCAATCTTAAGCCGCTGCATGATTTCGATGAGGGGATGTCCCCTCGGAATTGTCTGATTGAAGGGCTCCGGGGTCCGAACCCTGCACTCAAAGCTGTCAATGGCGCCGGAAGAAGCGACAAAACCTGAAAGCAGGGGGACTTGAAATGGTTGAGTGGTTCATCATCTTCGGTATTGAATTATGTCCTAGCGAATAAGTCGGCAATCAGTAGTACCAGGCTCAATGAGGGGGTGGGCCCGGATCGAGACTATCAGCACATGAACAGGGGGAAAGAGTGTGTAGGTAGCATCTTATCCACTTTCCCCAACCACCCGGTAGGGCTGCCAGAACTGAGTTGATTGAACTCATTTGAGGGTTCGCTTCCAGGCTGGACGCATCAGAATTAATCTTGTGCTAATTCCCGATTTCCTCGCGGGGCTTCAATCACATTACACCCAGTCCCACACTTCGCAAATGTACATTGTCGGGAGAGGTGTACACTGCGTTCGAAGACATCTACAGTCCTTGCCCAAAATGTTTCATTGCCTCCTCATGCAGCACGAACTTGACCTGCAGGCGAGTGGTGATCTAGTGCTCCACTGCCCCACCAATTGCACATCCCTGCATTCACCACCACAAGACCGTCCAACCGCACGCTGAATCCATCCTCGTGGCCACGTCGCAGCAACTCGAGCGCAATGGGGCACAGTGCCTAGCGAAGCTGCCAAGTAAACTGATGCGTATCTTGAGTTTCTGCGCGGACAGGAAGTTTAGGTGTCTCCGTCGAAGTTTTGCGGTTTCGACAACAGCTGGGCCACTCCACCTGCCAGCCTGATTGAAGGACATGAAGCCAGCGATGAAAAGGACAAGAAGGACATCAGTCTAGCAACTCACGGTCATCGCCGAAAACGTCATCTTCACCATCGTCGCTGTACATCGTGATATTGTAATGATCGTTCCTGTTTTGAGACGACAACCATCCAAATTCAACCCATAAATGCTATCCCACATGATATCTGTACGAACGTGCGTGTGTGTGTGTGTGTGTCTGTCTGGGTGTGTACGTGTCTGTCTCTGTCTGTCTGTGTCTGTCTGTCTCTGTCTGTGTCTGCGTCTGCGTCTGCGTCTGCGTCTACGTCTGCGTCTGTGTCTCTGTCCCTGTGTGAGTGTGTGTGTGTGCTTGTGTACCTGTGTGTCTGTCTGTGTGTGTATGTGTGTGCATGCTTGTGTTTGTGTCCGTTTCAGTCTCTGTGTCCGTGCTGTGTCTGTTTCTGTGTCTGTGTGTCTCTGGCGAGCTGGCTGGCTGGCTGGCTGCCTGCCTGCCTGCCTGGCTGGATGGCTGTGTCTTTCTCTGTCTGTGTCTCTGTCCTTGTCCCTGCCCCTGCCTCTGTACCTTTCCCTCGCCTTGTCCGTCTCTGTCTCTCTCTCTCTCTCTCTCTCTACCAGGCAAGAGGTGCAGGGTGGTCCAACCCCACACCCCACGCGCGAACGCGCTCCTGCGGTTCATGGAAGGAATAGTCCCCTTTCCAGTTCGCGGAAAGGAGCTCAGCTGTACGATATTCGAAGCGGCTGATCATTGTTGTTTCCCCCCCGATAATCAAGCAAGTGACAATACAAAACATGCAAAGCAAGCAAGCAAACTAAGCCCAGCGCCGGTTGGAAAGGCCGCTCCCCCAGGAATGGAAGGACAGGTATGGTTAGGGGGCGTTGAAAATAAACGAAGATTAGGGGCGGTTTGGCCCAGGTTGGAAAAGATTTGCCCGAGAAGAGCCAGACATATGGCCCGTTTAAAGAGTTCGCTCCCCGACCACTGTCAGATTATACGAGTTGAATCAAAGCGTGCATTTCACGGAATGGATTGGATTACCACTCAGAAAGGAAAACACTGCATGATTGAACTGCCTGGTCCCCCTTCCAAACGCAAAGCACAACGGTCAACCTCAGAAGCAAAACACCGCAACGAAACGATCCCGATCCCTGAAGGCAATGGATTAATTGGACCAGATGTCCCCCGACTCACTCATGGCTCACCTCTGGTCCTGCTGGTCGTAGTCCCCTTTCTTCACGTCGTCTGGCCATATGTGCTTGTACTTGTTGTATAGCGCGCTGCAAAGCTTGCTGGCCCCCGCCGGGTGTACTTTGTCGTCTGCGCGCTGCCTTGGGCTCACTTGGACATTGGCCGAGGATGCCAGCACTTTCTCCCCTGTCCGAGGGACGGCCTTTCAGGGCCAGATGGAGAGAGTGCTCCCCCAGTCGCTGCCAGTAGCTGTGTTTGCCGGCTCTGGGTTCTCCTCAGTGCCCTGCCAGTCAGGGATGCTGTCTTCATCTTCGTCGCGCTCCTTTGTCACACGCTGCTCTGGCTCTGCCTTCCCTTTCTGCTGAGGTTGTTCTGGCACCTGTGTTGTGCCCACCTGTGTCTCAGATTTCTTGCTTTTCTTCTGCCGTGGAGACTGCTCTGGCACTTCCTTTGTCACACGCTGGTCTCTCTTCGGGGCTTGCTCTGGCACACCTGTCGCGTCCCCCTTTTGTTTGGCTTTGATCCGTCTTCGGATCTTGCGTACCCTCTTCAGGAGGAGCTCGGCGGCCTTCTCGGGTAAGCGCATGACGAAAGCTCTGCTCTCGTCTGCCATCTGCGGCCGGTATTTGTCGGCGATGCGGGTGAGCTTGTCCGCGTAGTCCCCCAGCTTGCAGCGGGCAACGTGCCTGTTTCGGCACCGCACGTAAGTTCTTTCCTGGGTCGTGCTGAGGGTTTCCCCCGTGGGCTTCACATACTTCCCCTTCAGCATGTTGTGTTGAATCTCCAAGTTAGCCCATTGATCCAAGCTCCGGTCTGGGTCTCACTGTCGGTGCAGTCCCCCTTTTGTCTTGAAGAGGACCTTCTCCTGCTTGGGCTTCATGGCATGTCCGGTCACCCCATGTAGACGGCACCGTGGGTCGGAGCGTTCGTGGCTTTTTCTAAAACCAGTCTGACACATCCCCTCAGCATAGCGGCACAACTTGCAGATTTTTCCCCCCCTCCTGCCATGGCCCACGTAGGTGTTCTATGCTACCTCGTCGATCTTGACCCAAGTCACGAACTGGTAGGCGATGGGGTCCCTCACCCAGTGTAGTCGTTCCCCTGAATCGCCGTGGCAATCAAGGCGAGGTGGCGGAAGGTGAAGAAGAGTTCGAGCTCCCCCTCAGAAGTGTCCAAGTTTCGCACCCCGGCGCAAGCCCATTCACCCTTTCGGCCTCTCTTCGAGCTCGCCACTGCACACGCTTGTGTACCTGGTCATTCCGGTAGCCTCGGTAACGAGCTGGACCAGCTGGCGAAAGGTGCTCGACGTAGATACACAGATGCACATCAGAAATGCCTGTCAGACTGGCTGCCGGCTTTTGCGCGGCATCCTTTGCGTATGTGGGCCTGGACCACCAGTGCCGCTAACACCGATGTGCCGCGTCGAGGCGCACAGACTTCAACAACTTGCTGCACCACCATGGAAGGCACCTAGCCAGGGCATCCAAATATCGTGATCCTACAGGTGCCGTTTCCTTCTCACTGCGCATTGTTGGGTTCAATGCGCTAACCTTACTTGACAAAAAAGCCGGGTACTTCTGGACCCGATGCTACGGAGGTTGGCACGCGACTTCTTGGTCGCAAGGCTGCGCTGAAGGACATGTTAGCCGAACATTGTCCGCACATAGTAGGGCTGCAGGAAACGCGTTTGCCTGAGACTGCTGCACAGGCTGACACAGATTATCTCATCTATAATGCCCAGGCCGATGTTAGAGGCGGTGGCGGGTGTGCCCTCTGGCTTTCCAAAGTGCATCCTTATGCATACCGGAGCAACAGCCCTCTCAGATTCTCCAAAGAACATGTGACCGTTGTCACCTGCTCGTCCCGGCACATCACAGCCAATGTTCGGACTCCTGTCCTCCGTTTGTACATCCTCGTTGTACATGCTCCTTCGATGTAACTGTACAATGCTCCCAAACAGGAGATTAGTGACTTCTGGCAGGCTCGTGCCAGGGAGCTAGAGAAGCGACCCGATGGGACGGACTGTGTGCTGTTAGCTGATGCCAATGCTAGGTTGGGTGACACCGTTTCGGAATGTGTTGGTGATCTTGCTGCAGAGGAAGAACTCCTCGCAGGAAACCTTTTTCACACATTTCTGCTTCAAGTCGGAGCTTTTGCTCCATCTACCTTTCCCAGTTGTCACAAAGGTCCCTCCGGCACCTGGCGAGCCCCACGCGGAGAGTGGCATCGCATCGACTACATTTTAGTTCCGTTTGCCTGGAATCGTTTTCACCACGACTCGTCCGTCATAGAGGATTTTGATGTTCTTCAGTTGCGTGACCGACCATAGGCCGGTCAAACTTGTTTGCGCCTTTGCGAAGACAGCGCCTGCCAGCTTTTATCAGACGTGTAACCGGAAAGCGGTCCGACCTGATAGGCCTGTCACTGATGAGGAGCGCTCTAGAGTGCGCCAAGCGCCCGGTCGCATTCCTTGGTTCTCTTGGAACCTTGATGTCGATCTACACTGTGAGGGCTTAGCTGCTGCCTGGTGCGAAGCTGGGGAGGTTTTGTCTCCGTCAAAGCACACCAAGCCCATCAATGTCAAACCGTATGTGACTGAACAGGCACTTCACCTTATCGGGCTTCGCAAGGCTCTTCAGAGATATCTCCGACATGAGAGAAGTGAAAGACAACTTCGCCTCTGTCTTATAATCGTTTTTGCGGCCTTTTGCCAGTATACCAGAGGGGCTTGCTTTACCCCCACTGCCCGTGAGATTGCTGCCGGCTGGCTTGCAGCCATCGATTACAGTGAAGCTGTTGCCTGGGGACTCTACAGGTGGTATGGATTGCGTCTCCGAGAACTTGTGGCAGCTGGCAAGCGTGCATACTTGCAACGTTTGGTCGATGATGCCGCCAGCTGCACACTCCGCAATCCTGCTGAGTTGTATGCTTCTATCCGCCGTGCGTTCCCCACAGCCAAATCTGCTAGACGCAGCTCTTTAGTGCCGCTGCCCATGTTGCTGGGCCCTGATGGAGAGCCAGTGCTCTCCTCGGCAGATCGAGAGGCCTGTTGGAGAGGCCACTTTGCTGAGCAAGAGGCCGGCACTACAGTGACTGCTGAGCAGTACGTCAGTGCTTTGCAGCACAGACATGTTCCCCAGGGTGTTTTCGACATCTGCGTGGTGCCCACTTTGGCACAAGCGGAACAGGTCATCCTTCGTCTGCAAAACGGCAAAGCTGCGGGCGCTGATCAAATCACGGCGGAGTTGCTCAGCTCTCAACCACTGACTCCGCTCGCCGGTTGCTACCGGTGATGATGAAAACTGCGTTCTCCCTGCGGGAACCCGTCTCTTGGCGTGGGGGGGACTTCATACTTTTAGCCAAAAAGGCTGGCAAAGCGCTTGCGTGCGATGGCTTTCGTTCCATCCTAATTGCCAGTGTTGCTGGCAAGGCCTTTCATCGATGCATCAGGGCACAACTGGTCCCTCTTCTCCGAGAGTCTCAGCCAGCCTTAATGGCCGGAGCAGTTGAGGGCATCGGCATTGAGGTCCCGGTTCTGTCTATCCGCTCTTTTCAGTTGTGGCATCACCATATCCGGCGCCCTTGGGCCATCATCTTTTTCGATCTCCAGTCAGCACACTACAGAGTACCGCGACAGCTGGTGGTACGACACACAGGTGCCGAGGCGGCCCTCCTTGACCTACTCCGAAAGCTTGAGCTCCCTGATGAGGCCATTCTTGATTTGCGCCGCAAGCTGCACTTAAGCCGAACTTCCCAACCTCCAAGCCAGTTCACATCTTCAGGCGGTCGGTTGTGGACGACCTACTGACAGGATCTGACAGGTACATGGCACATGGTTTAGGCTCAATGGTAGCTTATCCTGACAGCCACGACCAGGGGCACACGCCCCGGAGACCCGTTAGCAGATGTTCTCTGGCACTCTCTGCTTATCTGAGAGCTGTCTCCAATAAGTTGCATTCTGCGGGGCTGCAGCCCTTCCTTCCTGCCCTGCCAGATCGCCCTCCCTGGGCAGGTTCTTCTGATGCCCTCGACTTCGGTGCACCCTCATGGGCTGACGACTTTGCTCTACCCCAGAATGGTGAAGATGCGGAACAGCTGATAAGTCGTGTTCAAGCCAGCGCCCAACTGTTGGTTACGCACGCACGTACGCTAGGCATGGTAGTTAAATTTGGTCCGGAGAAGACTGCGGCACTCGTCTCTTCTATGGTGATCCGCCCTCAACATGCCCAGATTGTTGCCAACGCTGACCCTCTCGCAGACGGTCCCTACCACTTACCTTTGGTCGATGGCCTTGGTGGCGACCATCGCCTTCCCATCGTGGAGGCGTACAAGCACTTGGGTGGCATTGCCACATCTAATTGCTCTCCAGCTCCGGATCTGCATCACAGGTTTGCCAGGGCGTCAGGCACTGTGAAGCCACTCAGTCGCAGATTGTTTAGCTCTCATAGCTTTGACCAATCTGTGCGACGCTCTCTTCTCAGAGCACTCACGATATCAAAGTATGTGCACACCAGTGCGGCGTTTGTCATGCACGCAGCCGTCCATCAACGCCTTTGGGACCGACAGCTTGTCTCCCTCTGGAGACACTTGTGTCGAAGAGAGTCAGCAGAGCATCAGGTCCATCCTTACTTTGTCCTGCAAACAGCAAGAGCCCCAGCCCCGTTGGCCCTCGCACATACGCGTGCCTCTTTCCTGTGCAGGCTCTTCAAGCATGGCCCTCGAGCTCTCCCACTCTACTCTTTGACCATTGGACTGCGCATGCTGCGTCATCGTGGTTGCAAGAGCTGCAAGTTGACGTAGACAGTGTGAAACAATACTTCCCGCACCTTACACATTACCTGTCAGGTAAAGATGTAGTCGGTGAGCTGCTCACCATCCACGATGAGAAGCCCTCTTGGTGGTTACAGCAGGTTGTGCGAGCCGAAAAGGTCTTCCAGCAGGATCTCCAAAGCTGGATCGACAACCTCTCCAAGCGGGTCTCGTTCCCGTTGAGGACGCATTTACACGCCCATCTCGCACGTGCACACCGAATCTACTGTCCCTCGCGACACTACACTGTGTCGCCAGCATGCCTTGCCTGCCTACGATGGTATGGCTCTGTCAAACAGAGTCAACAACACCTTAAGTGTTCCTCAAGGCGCCTCTTGCGTGTGGACCTCATACCGCCTCTGACGTAGCCTCAAATCTTAGAGCTTAAACTTCCTGAGAGACAAGCTCACCAGAGCATTACCAAGGGCAATTGGCGTGGTTTTCAAGCCTGTCCGCCTCCTGCCAAGTCTGTTCTTTCATTTGGCCCCAGGTTGCCCACTGCGGATGAGCGCCTTGCCGGCCTTGACGAAGACTCGGTTCTGCTCTCTGATTTGAGCCATCTATTTCGCCCCTCTCCCGATGACGTTGCTTGGATGCATGGCCACGTTTCGGCGGCTAGTCAGGAGGGGCTCAGGGTACACACCAAGCGGTTCTGGCAGCATCGGCCCTCTTTGTTTCGCTCCTCTGAATTCAATGCGTGATTTTTGGGACGCGCCTTAACAAGGGCACTATTGTCCGCACAGGAACAGGAACAGTCTTGGGCGCCACTTTCGTCGCCGCCGTCTTCGTTCAGTGCTTATGACCAACACTTTGATTCCAACTCCCACTACACCTTTACCTTTAAGAAGGAAGTCGAACCCTTTCATTGGAGCAGGAAACGTGGGTTCAGTGGCAGAAACGTCATGGACATTCGTGTTCATGAACTGATGTTTCATGGACCAGCATTGGTCATTGAGGCTTCTCAATCACGGTCGGTTCCTGTTTACTGTTCCTACACGATCAGTCGCGAAGGCAGTCTCGTTTCGCAGGTGTTATTGTTTGCAGAGCGCACGTAGCAACTTGATATTGACGGTTGCGCTGAGAGTATGTGTGGTAGAAGGCCAATCACGCACAAGAGTTGCCCTCAAAGACACCAAAACCCTCACCACTGTATCAACCAGTGAACGATGCAATCGTGAATGTGTGGCTCCACATGCACCGGCATAAGAAAAGTGCTGCAGCTTCTCAGCAGATTGTTCACCTAGAGACGGAATTCGGTCGTCGCAAAGAACAACTTCGTGCTCATGCATGGTGTAGCAGTCTCCCGAGCAAAGCCCTCAATGATGCCATCGTCGGAGCCAAGTTCCTCGACAGCAGGACAGCAGAATCCCCATGGACGTCCGATGCAGAGTCCTCGGCAATTGATGATATCCCCAAAGACATGGCGATCACATCCTAGCCATGCCAACGAAGCTATGGATGTTGATGGGAGGGTGTGCAAAAGTGTGAACCTGAGTCTGTGTGAGGATGCAAACGAGCCTCGCGTCCCATGGAGTCTACAGAGAAAGAGCAGCAGATCAGACACAGATCTGATGCAGGGGTATGTGTGTGTGTGTGCGTGTGTGTCTGTGTGTCTGTGTGTCTGTGTGTGTGTGTGTCTGTGTGTGAGTGTCTCTGTGTGTATGTGTGTGTGTGTCTCTCTGCGTGTGTGTGTGTGTCTCTGTGTGTATGTGTGTGTGTGTGTCTCTCTGCGTGTGTGTGTGTGTGTCTCTGTATGTGTGTGTGTGTGTGTCTCTGTGTGTGTGTGTGTCTCTGTGTGTCTGTGTGTCTGTGTGTCTGTGTGTGTGCGTCTCTCTGCGTGTGTGTTGGTTGTGTGTGTGTGTGTGCGTACACGTGTGTATGTGTGTGTGTGTGTTGTGTGCGTTGTGCGTTGTGTGTTGTCTGTGTGTCTGTGTGTCGGAATGTCTGTGTGTCCGTGTGTATGTGCGTCTGTGTCTGCATCTGTCTCTGTCTGTCTGTGTCTGCCTGGCTGTCTGAGGCAATCGCTGTCGTATGTTTCACTATATCCAAAGTCTCAAGACAGTACAGAAGAAGCCCGCAACTGAGCGGATCCACGAACTGCCACAATCTTACCAATAGCAGTCACAGCTGGCGCCGCACCTCGTGAACAGGGGAGTGGGCAGAACTAGATCAACATTCCCGCGCGCACGTGTTTGCCTGCGCTTCTATCTTGCTCGAAGTTGCTGCGCCAAGCTCCAGCCTGACCGGCATGAATCAAAGGCGATGCTTTTCCCCGAAGCCACCGGTTCCACGACGTGAATCTTGACGTGCTGCCAGCGTCACCATCGGACGTGGAAGGGCTGGATGATTTTCGGGCTGAAGGCTGCCAGCGACCGCGATTTTCGCAGAACTCTTCACTGTCGAATCCCTGCCGGTAGCTCAGGTACGTGTGGCCTTCGGTGGCGCATGTGCTAAATGCCTCTACCTCAGATCAGATTGCCACTGAAGGTCTGGAACATCTGAAGGGCACACGCGGTCAAGGTCACCTGCAAGCCTGTCCGTGAGGCAGAGACCCATCTCTGGATCGTCACGCACAAGATGTGGCAGGGACTCCGGTGGCTCACGTGCCGTGAAGACACACATTAGCCGCGATGATCGGTGCAGCTCTGGCTCATCGCAGGCATTGGCCTTGCAGCTTGTTGTGTTGAAACCCGCAGAAAGGCAGTCCCCGAGCATGGGATGTCTGCCGGAGAATATCATAGCTCTCAGGCTTGGGGTGTGGTTGTAAGGTCGGCGATTAAAGCTGTAGTGCAGGCCCATGGCTCGCTTGCGGGCGATCTGCTTTGCACCATAGAAAAGATGCATGTGCCAACCGGCATTCTTGAGCAGCACTTCAGGCAGACGCTTGTAGCGCTCGTATGATGGCGGAACCGTGATCCCGCTGCGCGCAGTCCGCGCCCAGCGAGCCGCGTGCGGGTCGATGCCAAGATCTGTGAGCTGATGGATGCTAATGCCGGTCGCGAACGACCACTCTGCTTCTTGAAAATACGAGCTGAAGCTCCGCGTCAACTGCCAGTTGTAATGCTGCAAGTCATAGACATAATTCCGAAGTTGGAATCTCACAGGCAAGCCTGCGAATTTGTTGCAAGTGAGGAGCCCACAGTGTGATTTTGGCATTCTGAAAGCAGTAAAGACGTATTCGGGCTTTGAAGATGAAAGAGAGAGAGAGAGAGAGAGAGAGAGAGAGAAAGAAAGAGAAAGAGAGGCAGAGATCAAGAATCAAGATTATGAAGACGGGGACACAGTCAGGTAAACGGACAGACCCACCTAAACTTATCAAGCAAGTGCACAGCCCAGTGGCTCACGGTGCAGTGTCTGACTTGCCATAGAGCTTCTCGTCTTATAACCTCATCGGCATCCAGTACGATCAGCACATCGTCCCCTGCCAGAGCCCTTGAATCGAGGAACTGCTCTCGGAAGAGCTCATCAAACTGCAATGTCTTCCCAGCCATATTGTACATGTACTCAGCCGAACGCCAGCCGGCGTTGCCCAGTAGTTGGTCTTTTCTTTGGTCGCTTGCATCGCGGCGGGCTTTTTCAGCTTCAGCTGCACTGCCAGACAGCAGAACTGGGTAAATCTTATGCATGTACGGCGCTAGTCTTCGGCGCATGCGTTCCAAGGTGGAGTTTCGGGGTAGTCCGCTGAAGGCGATCAAGCTCTCGATCCAGAAGATCGCATCCACCACCGGTGCCACCTCATGAACGTGAGCCAGGAGGGGCCCCGTTTCATCATTCACTGTGAAGCCCAGGAAGATTCTCCGCGCCTGCGGTCTCAAGAGCATGCCAGGTGGGCAACTTTTTGTGAGCGGTCTAGTCGAATTTGGGGGCCTCGCCGGAACTTTCAGCTTCCCTTTGCTGATGCGAATGTCACTGATTGTCCGTGCCGTGGATGTCCCTGCACGCTTGCAATAGCAGCGAGATCGTGCAGGGCACTTCAAGAGCTGGGCGTGCCGGTGCGTAAGAATATGCTGCTCCTTTGGCCATCCAACGCTTGCTTGACATGGACAACTCGGTGGAGTGAAGAGCCATTCCTGCACAGAGCGCACGTCTGCAGTGGAAGCACTGCTGCAAAGCAGGTCAAGTTCAGCAACTGAGAAGCACCAGGTCGAGTGGCGTGAAAGAAGGGTGACCGACCCCTTCCGCTTCACGAAGTACGTGTCATTCCGACGAAGGTATGCCCCTGACAGCGGTGGAAGAATGTGTGCGTCCCTCCGCCTGTCGAACAGAAGTGCATCTACTATCAAGTGGAAGGCAGTCGAAATGTCGATGAGCAAGACCAGGCAGATCCATGTAAGTAGCGATGCTCGATTCATGGCATCTTGATGCTCAGGCATGCTCAGGCGTCATGCGCTGGTCTACAACGACTTGCTGAGCCCTCACATCACCACAATCACCTTTGCAATGAAGGAGTCAGTCTTGCAGAGAAACTTGTGCTGAAACGACCGGAAGGAACTTGCCACACGCTTCTGACTTTCAGCGACCCGTCGTGAGGGCTCCTGCCTTGATGTGGCCCGCATGCTGCCAGGACACAAACCTGACGAGCGCAGGCTAACGCAGGGACTTTGGGACCTCGCATTTATGTCCTGCTTCAAGGATGCACTAAACAAGTGTTTAGCTCCGGAACTCCAGCAGCCCTTGTGGCAAGCTAGCTTATTGCTGCGAGTCCTGCGCCTGATCACACGAAACACCTGTTCCAGCACATGACCGTGCAAAGTCCTGCAGCCATGCACCCATGATCGATCCATTGAAATCCATGAACCTAAGCTGTGAAACATGACTGATCGACCAGATCTCCGAAGCCTGATGGGAGTTGGAGGGCAGCACCGGGCTCTTTTGCATGCCCCGGCTTGGAAGTTTCAATGGGGCTGCGCGCCGGGCTGCAGGTGTGCTCTCTCGATTCTCAGATTGTGGAGGCGTCTTCCCGGATCTATGGCCGCATTGGAAGCTGCTGCTACTGCTATTCCTCCCGGTCCGCTGCAAATGATCTTTGCAGCGTATGATTATTAAACGCATATTAAACACGAATGACGATGACGAGTAGGAGGATCATCAACATGATGAAGATGGCGCTGGAGATGAAGGTGGAGTTGAACATGCAGGTGAAGATGATGATGACGATGATGCTGTTGGTGCTGGTGATGGTGCAGATGATGATGGAGTGGTGATGATGCGCACCCAAATCAATATGTGGGACGGTGGGAACAAGCGGAGAACTCGCAGCATTAGAGCGCGCGGCGCGTGGGATCTAGAACTGCTAACCGATTTCTACCAATTGGCCCAGGTCCCTCATTCTGGTTGAACTACACTGGATTTTGACCCAGTCGCTCCAGTTGACCGGCTAGAACCGTTGACTGATTTGCACCAGCTGCCCCACACCTGCCCCGGCCCGCCATTGCCCATTTATTCATGCAAGAGGGGCAAGTGGCACCCAACCAACCCAGCAGATGTGCCTCTTGCCCCAGTTACCCCACTTGCCCCAATTGGCTGGTCTGGGAGTGGGGCAATTACCGGCGGTGGTTCCAGCCAGCGCGGGCAATGTAAAATTATAAGCAGCATCATTGAGGGCTACACTAAGCTCAAATGCACCAACTAGTTTGAATTGAGACTCAACTTAATACTTCAACCAACCTGTGCCAACAACCATGCACTGACTATCACAATGTGTGCCTTCTAAATTAACTTGCAATGTGTGCCTTCTAAATTAACTTGCATGTATTGGCATAACTGCTAAAACATTGGTTTGCCCGTGTTGTTAACGCTGTCACCCTAATTGCCGCAGCTATCCGCAGCTCTGAAGGGTCATGGTCAGACATAGTCATGCATCACCCAAGATTCGGCTGAATGCTTCTTCGCGCAGGGGACAATTTTCTTTCGCGACCCGGAGCCCTTACTGCTTACAGCTTACACAGTAACTGGACTGACAGCACGGCAGAGAACCTCTGGTAGATGCCACCAGGGAAGGAGAAGCCATGGCCACAAGAATGACTTCATGAACAACCCGACAGACTCCAGACACTCTCTGTTGAATTTGAGTTGTGCATGTTGTGCCAATGCCTTCTATGAGGGCTTCCATACCTCCTCAGGCGGTGAAAATGTAGCAAGGCCGGATCACGCACAGACTTGCGACCCACTGCATGCAGTCGTGCATTTCAGCCAGCTGCGCGACATTCAGGACAAGAGAGTGGTAATACGTAAGTCGAAAAAACCTGTCTTGCAGACATGTGTTTATGTGCTGTCAAACCGGTTACGTTCCGTTTGCACGAAATAACTGTGAAGCTGGTCCAGGCTCCTGGTCACTGGGAAGCAACAACTGTTAATCACAGATCTTCATGCTTGCGCGTATGTATGCACGACGAGCCCAAGAATCGCTGCATGAAGCTCTTCTACAACATGGCTGCGTTCACAGTCAACCTGTTCCTCCGTGTTCCTCCGGCTGTGTCTCCGGGGAGTATTTTCTGATCCCCATGATCCGGAACCCAAAATCCGGATTCATGGACTGCATCCAGCACTGTTGCGTGCGTCGTGTATCTGCCCATCGGCACGATCAGGCTGGTCTCTTGCATCGATTTGCAGTCTCGTATCCTGGACACACGTAGGAACGTCGGCGTTAAAGTTTGCAACCAAACTGTTGCAGTTGGGCAGCATGACGGGCAGAACACGACTGCATTCTCCGTCGTGCCAATCCTCGTCACATCCTGAACGATTCGTAAGAAACGGCTAGACCTCTTCTTGGGGTCTCTTGGTCTGAAGGGCTGCATACATGCCCCGACTACCGCGTACCACAAAGCTTAGGGTCAGGACGGCGACAGGTTGGCATGCAGTGGGGATCGAGCAACTGTTGCGCAGCTGCTGAGGTGCGCAGTCTGCGCTGCTGCCATTTGTCTCCGAAGTCGCTTGCCAAGCTGGTGTCCGAAGTCGAAAAAGTCGTGGTCCTACTGTAAATTAAGAGCCGGTGTCTCGCTAAGCGGCTTGATGCTCGACTGAGGGCTTTACACGGCGCCCGAAATTTTGGGCTGATATTCATGACAAGCTACCCGCGTCGGATATGTATTGCTGCAGTGCGTTTCTGGCTTAATGCGTTATGGCGATTTGTATGGATGGGTTTACTTGTATGGTTGTCGAAATCGATCAGCACGAGTTTTGTCCTCTCTATCCGCTGTCTGCGGAAAGGTTCGGCCACACCCGGACATGTTGAAAGAACTCTTGATGATAGCTCCGTGCCTGCGAGTATGGACGTGTGTGGTGACATACTGCAGTAGTAGATGCAGAGAAGACTTGGCTGATGCACAGTCCTATCGTGTTCACGTCTTTGTCTATCTCTTAACCCCGGCACTCGAAAAAGAAAGACGGCTTCTGAGCCAACCCTCGGAACACTGGGAAAGCCACCGGTAGGTTGCCTCGTCAGAACTCAACAGTCTATTGGGCATGCCTGGAAGAAATGCTCTTGACATCGCTGCTCTGTCAGAGTTTTTGACTGATCGCTATGTAGCCAGCAAGTGCGTGCGCCGGCATGCAGCCTGCATCACGGATGTGCCATCGCTGGGCCTCTGAACCGATGGCCCTACTGCAGTAGTTGAGGTTTCCGGGAGGCTGGCGCCACTCCTGCTCAATTCGTGCGCTCGGGAAGTAACAATAGATCGTGAGTCACTTCGTCAGTTGGTAGCAAGACCAGCAGTGTCGGCGTTCCAGCCTCTCTTGCACGCAGGTCGTCAATGGACATTTGCCCTGCTGTAGCCCGGCTCGAAACCTCGCCTCGTTTGTGTCGAGAGTTCTGGGTGCATCGGGAGTGTGCTCGTTCTCGGTCTCGCTCTTCCACCGCTAAGCTGGTCTCCGCAGGGCACTGAGACGCAGAAACTCGAAGCATCCCAAGCGCCTTCTGCAAAGTCTATCTCGCCCTGAAGCCACTGCGGTATGGCTAGGCGAGAAGACAGAATCCAAACTTGCAGAGAGGTTCGCGCCATGCAACCTTAGGCAGCTCTTAGACCTGTTTAGGTCTTTACCGATATGTGGCTCGCGCGCTCTGAAATCCCTGGACCCTCGTGAACATCTAGGTGCGGCAGTCCAGCAGCGGCGCAGATGTGATCTCCCGCGATGCACTCGCCGTGGATTTCTGCGGCGCGAGTCTTGCTGGAACGGTTATGCATACCTGTGGCTCATGCTTGCTACCCTTCCAGCTCTTGTGTCGATAGCTGTTCTCGGTTTGCATGATCTTGCCCCTTGATGCTCTAGCTTTATCTTGCAGTTGCGGTCAACCTGTCCTCATCTTGCTTGGTACATTTGACGGTTTTGATGTGTACTGAGTACGAGTAAGTGCTGCAACACTTGTCCTGTGCTTTGTCAAGGTCTTGCTGCGAGTGACTTCTGTTTTGATTCGCAGAATTATCGCCATTCTGTCGCCATTCTATGTTTCGTGCTTTATGATCATCCCCTTCTTCAGCGAATGACCGCAATTATGACAGCGATGGTGAGGATCATGGAAAGAGCCCTTCGAATGATGAAGCCGATGATAACCATGTTGACGGTGGCGTGCTGCTGCTTCTTCTGCTGATGATGTTGCTGTTGATGCTGATGTTGATGTTGATGATCATGTTGATGTTGATGATGATGTTGGTACATGTTGGTGCTGATGTGTTGATGATGATGGTGATGATTGCTATGCTGAGCTGGAGAGGGCTGACAAGGATAGGCAGAACTGCGGCAGAGAAATATAATGAAGAAGCCAATGAGGATGGCAAGGATAAAGGCCGTGAAGATGATGATCATGGCGGTGACGACGATGGTGCCAGTGCCCAGGAGACAGCCTCAAACTGCACAACGGCATTCGCTGGACTTTCCCTGGGAGGTATATGTAGAAACGGCATCCCACTCGGGCGACAAACGGAAGCGCGCAGTACGCGCATGCCTTGGGTTGCATTTTTGCTTTGAGCATCTGTTTCAAGGATTAACGAAAGTTTTCAGGCGACTGGTCTGATCCAGGTCTTGTAGCGTTCTCCAGTGGATGTAGCAAGATCAGGTGATGGTGTGGGCTAGGTTTCGACGCCCTCTCGGCCCTGCGCCTGCAGCCTTCGAAGTGATCCCAGCACCTGTGCCAGGCAAGGGAGTTTGCAGCATCAAACGCTGGATTTTCTAGGCTAGTTTCGGTGCGTGCCTGTACTGACCGCTAGAAACTGGATCTTACAGCTTCTCGACATGGTGTGTATGTATTTAAATGTGGCAGGCGTCAGGGCGCAGATGTTTCTCCAGGAGGTCCTGTGCGCTCGGAGCTTGGAGCGTCCCTGCAGAAAACTACAGAGCTCGGGGCGACCCGACTTGTAGAGGCCTGCGAGTCGGCAATATCGAAGGGCTCTAACACGTGTCTGCAACACCTTGATTGGTATTTGCCATGGCATCTGCAATCGAAACAAGTTGCTGCATGAATCAGGCAGTGCAGCTTGATCAAGCAAAGGGAGCTACGGATCGGCCCGTCGCATCTCAACCCCAAAACCAGACCTCCGACGAGAGCTCCCGCATCTTCCTCTGAGCGGCCTTGGGATGTGGTGGGATCTGTGAAGTAAATCATTGTTCTTACTACTCCCGCAGAACCGCCAGGGGCAAGGGTGTGGTATGGTGGCTCGGCTAACAAGCTAGCCCCCAACGCTATGCAACAGGCGGCGAAGGCCGCGCTAGACCGCAAGGTCCGCTACGCAGTGGGCAGCAATAGCAGTAGCAGTATTATTGGTACGTACCACACTGATAGCAGTAGCCGTACTTCTGGTACTACTAGTACTGCGAGGACGTAGTTCCAGTACTACTAGTGCTACGTGTGCTACTAGCACTGCTGAGCTACAAGTACTACTAGTATCACGAGTACTCCTAACACTACCAGTACTCCTGGTATTAGCTTTATTGTTAGTACTAAGACTACAACTACAATTTTGCAATTGAACGCTGCGCGAGCGGACTCCACGCTTGGCTGGCAATTACCGCGCTGTGCCGCTATGCACTCACTTGTCGTGAAACCGACCAGTTGTCAAGCATGACTGCATGTTGAATGAATAAAACAGATCCTGCGTGCGATTGCTCACGTGACCGATCCACGCTGTGCTGCCCTGTACTGTTTTCAGCCGGCGAGCACATGAGGCTGTCTCCCCATCTCCACCGAGCAGGTTTGCTTAATGCGGCTGCCCCGTATCCTGCTGGACCGACGAAAACATGAGAGGTTCGAGAGACCTCCACGCAGCAGGACCACGGTCTGAGCGCGGAGCGAGTGTTCGGCAAGTACCTGTCAAGGCAGTGTCGGCTGACCGGCACAGGCAAGACTGTTGCGAGCGGGCTGTGCCCTCAGCGGACTGGCCACGTGATGCTTACGCAGTCTTCGCATTTTTTTAGATTTGGCTCCACGCAGTAGCGGTACTGCTTTGTAGGAAAAAGGACGGCGCTCACGGCCTGTACCTTTGCGCAACATATGCTTATAGTCAGTAGGCCGAGCCGCCGACGGACTAATGGCTGGCCAAAGGCCCGTGACTGGTTGGCTTTGGTTGGTGAGCCGGAGGCTTGCGCCCTGCAGTGTAGAAAACACAGATACAAGGCTTGAGACGGCTTTCTCGGCTAAAGCTGCAGTTTTGGGACGCTACAGTTGTGCAGAAAACTGACACGGCGGAGCACGAGGCGAAGCTTAGTCCAGAGCGCTTTAGCAGGCTGCTCGGTCTTGCGAAACAGTAAAAGGTGCAGCTACAGGGCTTAAGACGGCCCGCGGAGCTGAACAGGCTGGTTTCGGACCCAACTGTTGTACCAAAACAAGCACATAACAGTACCTAAACCTGGACGAAAGACTGGGCTTCACAAGGCTAGGTGCAGGCGCTGCAAGGCCTCACTGTGAGGAGTGCTTGGTTGCTTGATCAAAACTGCTTCGGTAGTCCTGCACAGTATAGCATGTTTGGCCCTGATGTGGGGCGGGCCATGCCCACTTGTTGTGGGGTCCGGCCTTCCCACGCACAGGCACCCGCCGCCATGCTACTAATTCGCGAAAGCGCCCAGAGAAGACCTCTCTGGTACGTGTTGTCGTGCCACGCTTCGACAAGCTGGTCCAGCGTGAGTCTCCCTGGTTCAAGGGGGAGAATGTATCCTCCGCATCAACTGTCCCATCCGTTCTGCCTTGCCAAGGCACAGGTTGCAGGTCACCTCCCCTTCCCGTTGTTAGGGCTGTGTAGAACTCCGCCGCATCCTGCTGTCTTCCGTCGAACCGCCAATGTGGCAGAAGCGCTCTCAAAGCAAAGAGGCTGGTGGGGCTAAGGAGTTGCGAATCCAGCGCATGGTTTAGGCACATGTCAAGCAGCAAGGAGTGGTCCTGAAAGGCCCGCTCCTCGTCGTGCAGGGCCGCCACTGCATGCAAAACAGTGTTAACGTAGCAGGTGTTGCTGTAGTTTGTCATGGTTCGGATTCTGCCCGTCGTGGCAGAAGCAGGCTGCGAGGAGGGCCTCGCCGGACCAGGACCAGGCGTCTCGGTCCGTTGGAGTCATCTCCGAAGCGGAGCTCTTCTGGAAAAAATCCTGGGCAGACCGAATCAACTGTTGTGGCGTCTGAGTTGGACCAAGTCCACTCGTGCTTGCTTCGCCATGGACACGCTGCCAGAACAGGCAGATTTGAAACAACACCGCGCCCTGCCACACTGTTCCGGGTGCTTTTTCTTGTCGTGCACCTTTTTGTCGCAGTAAGGGCACGTGCGCCCCGTGATCATGGTCTGGAGTCCAAAAGCCGCACAGAACGCAGCTGTGCAGCAATATCTTGGCCTCAGGGGTGCTGGCCTGCACGCTGAGCTCTGAACGCTGCGCGCCTTGAACTCTCGTTTTCAAACACTGTAGACACTGCATTTCCTGAGTCCGGGAAGGCGGCGCAATTGACTGCGAGATTTCCTGCAAGTTTTGCGGTTGGGTTGGTTGGGGTTAACTCTTGACCTCGGTATGGAGTCGGCTGCTGCGTCCGGACGGCTTACCTGCATGCATGTTTGAAGCACTTCTTGCGAATCTGAAAATAATTGTGTGAGTGCACTGGCAGTGTTGCCGTGGCTTCCTCCACCGCGCGGAAGGTGGAAACCCTACCGCCAGTATTCAATGCCTTAGACAGTGACTGGGTCCAGGAATTGGGACCTGGCGTCCCAGACGGTTCAGCAAAAACGGAGGCACATGGCTCAAAGAGGCACCACTCCTTACGTCACCCTGGGGGCCTGGTTGGGACCTCTAGAGAAGGAGAGTTGCGCCCACAGCCTGTTCGAAAGCCTCTAAACTGCGCGGCCGTCTGGTCGGTGGCGGCACTACAACTACAACTGCAACAGAAACAACAACGGCTGCTACCAGCACTACTCCAACGACGACTACGACTACGACGACAACGACTACTCCTACTAGTAGTACCACCACCAATGCTGCTGTTACTATTGCTACTACTA